>JAADVC010000505.1:0-19630 GCA_023334575.1 Pythium volutum
AGCTCCCTTCGACTGTGCACCTTGAAGTGTACGGATCTGCGACAGAGGGCGTCTACCATATGGACGCCATGTCAACAGTGACGTCAGCGTCTCTGTACCGAGTTGATCACAGGCAAGAGACAGGCGCTGCCACTGCAACAGAAAGCATTGAAGTGTGCTTTCACTTCGCATCCTCAAAAAAGAATGTGGTGACAGCAATGTTATTGACTGTACCACAAGATCACACGAAAATCTCTACGTCTACAATACCCGTACGAGTGCGTTGTGGGCCCTACACGAACTTGCTTAGAAAGCAAACAAGTGTTGCCGCGTGCGGAGTAAACCACAATGGCTCGCAGTGATCTCGATCAATAGCTCTTTGCCCGCGATTACCTCGACGCAGCCAAGCACACCTACAGACTGACTAGAAAGGGTCTGTGGTAAGGCTGATGTTCCACACGGTCAACGTGGCGGTCACGAGCCCACGTCCAAGAATTTGAGAAATCACACATAACTTCTAGACTGGTGGGAATCAGTTGCTGCTACAGTAAATATTGACAAAACGTGTAGGCAATGTGAGGAATCCACTGATGGGTCGTGTTGGACATGAGATGATGCGTAGACCAGTGTGTGTCGAATTTATTGATTCTCCACAGCCGCGACGGTCTCGTTTCGACAAGGCTTCACTGGAAACGAAATGTTATCTTTATGACCGGGTCACCTCCAGCGTATGAATCGCTCACGCAAAACTACATTACATTTACAATCGCGCCAAAACTTTCGCTGCTCCGACTGTGGCGGAGACAGAGTGAACCATTGTACTAGTGACGATCCCTGATCTGGCGATTAGTTCTTGCCGCATCTAATATACTTCGACGTTTTGTGGGCATGCATCAAAGGCACTTCAACTCACTTGCTCTGGGCTCAAACTGGACGCAGAAGATAAATCTCAGTCGGGTCCCCTCTGCTATCGAATTCCTACAGTAACCGCTGTTTGAACTTGGATGGCTTCCTCGGCCGTTGTGTGAGCACTTCCCTAAAACGAAAAATGACAGGGAACGAGCTACAGAAGCGAAACCGACCGTTTCTGGTGGTGTGGCTCGACATAAAGAGGATTCTGTTTGAACCCTCAGCTGAGCACGCACGGAAACACGCCCACACAGGTTCGTTTCTTTCCGACGCCACAGCATGCGAACCTGATTTTATCCTCGAGATCCCAAACTCGAGCAGCTCCCCCAGCACAGACGCTTCACGTTCGCGGTCACCCCATATCGTCACTCCAATTTCCATTGACCCTCGCAAGCCTCCTCTCTTTCGAATAAACGGGTGTGTTCTTCATGAGAGCCATTTGCTCGACTTCCTGCTTTCGTGAAGAGGGAAACGAAGATTCCAGGGTTCGGAGCTGACACCTTTTTAAAATGTTCCAAGTCGGATCGAACGAGACTTCGGATTCACCAGTTACATACAAAGTTCTGGGGGTACTAATATCCACAACTCGAAGTCTAGTTCACGGACTGCGTTTCAGGGCATAATGCATCCTGGTTGTACTCAAATTCGGCAATGAACTATGAGCCAAAGTACGGGTCTCTACGTCACGTCGCAGGGATCCCCACGATTCCCTCCGCGACGTGCTGCCGCTTCCACTCTTCCGTCGTGTAACAATGTACAGTGGATGTTGCACCCTCAAGTTTCTCGCTTACGGTACCGGTACTTCAATATCTTTTGTCTTCTTTCGTTTTTCTCCTTTTGTTAGTGACCCACAAGTGACTCACTTACGGTACGGCAGTACATGGATGAGCGCATAACGTACTGGATGCTTCTGGTAACGTTAGCTGATCGAAATGTGTTCCTCTGTGGACCTGTATTGCGAATGACAAAGAGCGCCGGCAATTCTTTCTCTCGCGGCCCTGATTTTTTTCTCGATTTGTAGCTGCTTGACCAGGAGAGCAAACAGGTAGCACCAAGCCGAGTCTCGTTTCCAGCGCCAATCAGCGGTGTTTGCTCATTACACCTCAAGCTTCTATCTCCTGTCCTCTCTCGCTTTCCAAGTAACCAAGTATGAAGACCTACGTGCTAGCTGCGGTAGCCGCCTTGGCTGCAGTGGTGGCTGACGACAAAACAACGCACAGACGTTTGCGCGTCCAAGACTCCGACGAGCACTACCATCATCGCCCGTCCGATGACCATCACGAGCGCGCCATCAAGAGTGACTATAGTCAGTAGTATGGCTCCCAGAACAAGCCCTCAAAGCCCCAGCACTGGAAGCACCACGAGGACGAAGGGAACGACAACGACGACGACCACCACCACCACGGCATGTCTGACGACCACGGGAAGAAGTCGGTGAGGGTCATGGTTATCGTGAAGCGCGACACCTAGTTATCTCGCGACGGAACGTGGCATGCGAATGTGGCATGGTAGCTGCTTGCATATTTTAGTGTTTCTACTTCGTAATGCACTTTCCTTGCATGGTTTCGCCACTATCGTGTCAGCTGGGTGTCTACAGTAGTATGGGTGTTTACTTTGGCTCATGGATGGTTCAAAACGTGGAGAGGAAATGAACCTCGGAATAACCCGCCCTGGATGCAGCATTCACTGGACTCTAACACGTACTAGCAATACCGTCCCGAAACGCAGCTGCATAGCACGGACGGTTCAGTACGAAACGTCGTAGTGATACAGGGATCAGCATCTTGGCCCATAACTAGAGTACTATTAACGGCTCCAATATCACATGATGTATCATGTTAAACCGAGGCGTGTCCATTGTATAATGCTTTCACTCTCAAAGACGAGTTTCGTGTACCGACATGCGGTTTACTTGCAGTACGATGGTGCATGAATCAAGTTTGAACCTGACTGGGCGAGCCAACCTTCTGCCAAGCTACCGTCAACTCCCAAAGACGGCGAGCCTGATTTGGAGTGGATTTGTTGGGCGTGACGTTGGGTTAGCCACAGCGAGCTGCTGGCAAGACATGCTTTTGCTGGGTTGTAGTGACCGTGTGCCGCTCAGCCCACCTCACTTGCGCGACGTCCGCTCGGCCTCTCTGCTCATTCCGCAACTTGCCTCAAGCTCCCCATCTAGTTTACGTGTAGGCTACTATTGCCGCTGCGGCAGCACTCGCGACGGGCTTCACCCAGCGTACAGGAACTTGCGTACATATCCACAGCCCGAGCCGCGATCACGACCATGACGAACTTGACTCGTACGGCTACCACACGGGCACAGCACCGAGAAGTGAATCGTAAACAAGGGAGACGATTGGCGTGATTCCAGAGGCCAAATTCCTGTGAGCTCGCTCAACGTGTCTGCATTCACTAACTTTCCCACCATCAACAACTCCAGTCCCACGGAGTCGAAAATTCGTTAGAGGGGACTTTCGCCTGCGCACTGACTCGACTCCTTGTGGCCGCTTGAGTACAACTCAGGTTAGCAGTCGAAAACTGTGAGCTCCTTTTCGAACCCAACGGAAGTTTAGCATGGGCAGCTGCAAAATCACACTTGGGTTCAAACGTGAAATACACACTTCCCAATCGCCGCAACGATCAAAGCGGTCGTGTCAGTGGTCCCGTGTCCGGACGACGGACGATGGTTCTATTAGATTGACAATCCCATATTCCCTGTGAAATATGGATAAACGATCTCGCACCGCAGCGTCTATAGACATGATGATAGTATAGTAACAGTAGCTGGATGCCGCTGGACCTCAGATTGGCTTGAACGATAAACACAAGGCTTTCCCGACCAGGAGAGGGAACGAAACAGACCGTCAGCTGAGACTGCCGTCCTTGGCAGCCAGCAAATGGGGGTTCTGTACCCATGTGGTCTGCTTGACGATCTCGTCGACCTGATTTATACTCCGATTAGTGGCCCCCCTGATCTGGTTGATTGCCTTTCTTCAGGGGGAAGGAGAGTCTGTGAGCATGCAAGGAAGCGCATCCTGTTTGTGCCGCTGCGTTCGCTTCGCTCATTCCCCAACTTGCCTCGCGCCAACCACAAGCATCGCGCCACCTCCCCACATTTACGACCATCATGAAGCTCTACTTGTTTGCTGCGACAATTGTCGCCACGGCTGCGGTCGCGACCGTCGCTGCCGACGCCCACGACGCGCGTGGCGTCGCCCGTGTCAAGGTCAAGAGCCACGTCCACCACGTACAAAAGCACCTGCGCGGCGACAACGACGACCGTCGCCGTAAGCACCACGCCAAGAAGACGCTCGCTCTCAAGGACGACGACGAGTGGGTGGGCGGGCTCATTGAAGGACTCGAGGTCGTTCCGGACGCGGTGTTCGGCGGCGGCGACAAGAAGAAACAGCGCGCCGTAAAGGCGAACAAGGGTCTGGCGGACAGCATCTCGGACGCGTGGGACAACGCGGTGGACTATGCGCACGACGCGGCCGACCACGTGCTTGGCGATGATGACGAAGAGGACGACGACGCAGTGGACGAGTACGATGAGGAGGACGAGGAGGACGCGGAAGAAGACAAGAAGCAGAAGAAGAAGATGGTGAAGCGTGCCGTCAAGGCGAGCAAGGGCGTCTTTGGTAGCATCTCCCAGGGCTGGAACGACGCGGTCGACTACGCGGAAGACAAGGTGGATCACGTGCTCGGGCATGACGACGACAAAGAAGAAGACGATGATGAGACGGAGGACGACGGAGAGGAGGACGAAGAGGACGAGGCCACGAAGAAGATGAAGCGTCACGTCAAGGCGGAGAAGGGCTTGGGTGATTCCATTTCCAATGCTTGGCACAACGCGGTCGACTACGCCGAAGACACTGCTCACCACGTGCTTGGTCACGATGACGAGGACGAGGAAGAGGACGAGGACGAGGAGGATGACGAAGACGAGAAGGAAAAGGAAAAGAAGATGAAGAAGCGAGCGACCAAGGCGGACAAGGGCGTCGTGGATTCCATCTCCAACGCCTGGCACAATGCAGTCGACTATGCGGAAGACAAGGTGGATCACGTGCTCGGGCATGATGAGGAGGATGGCGAAGAGGACGACGAGGCCGAGGAGGATGAGGAGGACGATGAGACTGAAAAGCTTGTGGTCTACAAGCTCCGCTCCAAGCACCACGCGTAAGCGCACCTCATGAAACCGCCTTGACTAATCGTGTGTTTAGCAAAGGCGTAGCTTATTCCGTTGCGTATTTTTTCTATGCGTCTCAAATCCACAAACTCATGTTCACTCTGCTAGCCATTGCATTTTCATGATACGACTACTGCGTATCATGAGTATCACGAGAGGTCCCGTCCCACGATGGTCAAAGTCGAGTTGAGCAAGCATCCGCGCGAAGCTCCTTCCTTGGCTGGCTTCACAGCGCGGGTCTCTACTGTTCCATTGCAGAGCAAGCTTATGCAATCACTCGAGATGGATCCCCTCGTTAGCCAATCATCTTGTCGATACGAACAATTTCCACCAATTCGTGACGAATCATATGCAAGGATCGGAGGACAATAACCATTTGATTCGCTATAAATGGACGTCATCAGTTCTGAGTCAGCCGACACCAGCATCATCACCATCATCATCACCATCATCATCACCATCGTTGGTCTCGCATCCCCCTTGTTGGTCTCACATACGGGAGACGTGCGCCACAACCAAACGCACCACCATGGCATCACCACCGTCGTCCTTGTCTTCTCTTCCTCCACCTCTTCCAGCAGGGAAGCAGCGCGTGTGGCCGCAGTGCATCGCTACGGGAAGCGCTGCGCTGGCGGCGTGTCTCGCGCTTGGTTTCTCGCTGCATGCGACGCTCGGCTGGTCGCTGCTCGCGTTCTACTTGCCGTCGTTTGTCGACGGCTCCGAGTACACGGGCGAGCGCTACTGGCCCTGGTTTGCCGATCTCTGCAGGCGCCGCCTCATGACTGCCGTGCCCATGACGCTCGTGTGCGAAGAGAAAATCGATCCAGAGTCGCAGTACATTTTCGCTTCGCATCCGCACGGCATTCTCTCGGTCCACCACGGCGGCATCATGGCCGGCTCGTCCAAACCCTGTACGTTGAGGCAAACGAAAAGAAGATGTGATTTGAACTGTGGGGTCGACTGAACGTTATTGTTATACAGCCTTCCATGACATCTCGCCTATGCACACGCGCAACGATCTTGCGGCATCGGTCGTGTTCCGCCTGCCATTCTACCGCGAGTGGCTCCTCTGGCTCGGTTGTGTCGACGCCGGTCGCCCCACCGCCGAGAGCGTACGTGCCAGACCACCAATGATTTGGCATTCACTCATAGAGACTGAAGCTGTGGTCTAATGTTATCTAGGTCTTGAAAAAGGGCAAGAGTCTCGTGATCTTGATCGGTGGGATCGCCGAGCAAATGCTGTCGCAGCGCGGCGAGCAAGTCGTCTACGCCAAGAAGCGCAAGGGCCACGTGCGGCTCGCACTCAAGTATGGCGTGCCCATCGTTCCGAGCTACGTGTTTGGCGAGACCGAGCTGTACACCCACTCCAAGTACGTCCCGCTGCATTAATATTGTCTTGCCTATGGTGATCCATGGACTAAGTACTACTCGCTGCTATGGCAGGTTCTTACTTTCATTCCGCCAGTGGGTCGCCAAGAAGTTTTCGCTGGCGCTGCTGGTCGCGTACGGGGACAACAAGTGGATGCCATTCGCACCCCGTGACGGGGTCGTTCTGAACCAAGTGCTGGGCAAGCCCATCCGCGTCACGAAGATGGAGAACCCGACCCAAGAAGACATTGACAAGGTCCACGAGCAGTACGTCGAAGAGCTCGTGCGCATTTTCAACAAGTACAAGAAGCAGTACGGATACGGCGACCAGCAGCTCCAGGTCGTGTGAGCAGCTCTTGTCCTGTCCCCCTTTAAAAAAAGATCACCTTTTGGATATAGATCAGAACCACCACAGGTTGCTTCGACATCATGTGAAAACAGTTGAACAAAAGAAAGACTGCCCTGCCAGTTTCCCCACACGTCACAACTCTCCCCAAAAAACAATGGAAGCTTTTTTTTCCTCCTAGATGGTCAGCGCAAACCGTGGAATAAAAAATCATTGACGAACGGTTCACAGAAGAAACGCGGAACCGCACCGCGATTACACTGCGAGTCGCGACGCAACTGTCTCGCTGGTCAAAAGCCAGTGGTTCCTGTTTAGCTCACATTGAACTGTCTCTTCAACGCCATGGCGTCTTCAGTGCCTCACCCACAGTCCACCTCCCGCCCACTTCTTCTTGCTCGAGACTCGTGCGACAAGCGTCACCCTGTCATGTTGAATCTCAATGATCTGACGTCGGACCGCGGCGGCAATTTTCTGGACATTAGTGGCGTCGAGCTCAAGCGCGTGCCCGACCAAGACGACGAGCAAGACGAGACAGACGACGTGCAGAGTCTCCACCGCCGTCCATGGCTTGATACTAGTAGCGTCGGCAGCCGCAGCGTCACGTCGCCGTGGGAGTTTGAGTTCTCTTCGCGCGCGGGCTCGGAGTTCCAGTCGTTCTATCTCCATGGACGCATGAGCGGCACCCACAACCACACGTGGCTCGACCGCCCGTGCAGCACTGCACCCGACGTGAGCTTTGCGATTCTTGGCGATGGTGTCACGTCCATGTCGTCGGCCGGCGCCGTCTTTCCACTGCGAGACCCTGCTACAAGAGAGGAAACACGACCTCGACAACGCCGCACTGGTTACACTCTTGTCGTCGCGGTGGTGATCCTGCTTTGCATGGCGACCCACGCGGTCGGCTTACTCGTGTACTTTACGCCATGGTACCACCACGCGATCCAGGTCGCCATGTTCCAGCGGTTTTATGAGAGCTTTTTGCAGTCTGGATTTGCGCACAGTGTCGACGCCAAGCGCGACGCCGTCGCGACCGTGTACCTTCTCATCGTCGGCATGGTACCCACAACCATCGCTTCGCCACTGTGGTTCGTGTGTTCCTCGAGCCATGCACTGCGGCGAACACTCTCCAGCCCGCGGCTGCTGCGCCGCAAACCAGTCTTGTTTGCCCAGTACAAGCCCGTGTACATTGAGGAGTCCTACGGCGAACTGCTGCTGGTCGTGCTGCTGACCGGCGCCAACGTCTTCATCTTCGTCTACAGCGTGCTGCGCTTTAAGGCAGAGACGGGTACGCGCAACGACAAGACCTGGGGCAACGTTGGACGCGCGCTTGCGTTCAACGCCGTCTTCAATCTGGTCTGGCTGCTGCTCATTCTGCTCAAGCCGTCCATGTGGACCGTCTACGTCGACGTGTTTGGGATCCACAATGAGAGAACGCTGACCAAGTACCGCAACTGGCTCGCGCTTCTCGTGGTCGTATGCTCGGCGCTGCACGCGTTTTGCATGGTCGTCCAATTCCAATTTACGGGGGAATCGAGTCCGAAATTGGTCTCGTATACGGGCATGGTCGTGTTGGGGGATATCGCGCTCGGCGCCTTGCTGCTTCTCGCCGTCGCGCCAGTCCTTGGCGCTCGGATTCCTCGCGCGATTGCACTCGTGCTGTCTCCGCTGGGAGGCATCATCTTCTTGATGGCACTGTGTGTCCACTATCCAGACGTAATCGTGTGGCTGCTGCCAACGCTCGTGCCGCTTCTCATTCAGCGCGCAGTCGCGTGGACCCATTCGCGATACCCCGTGGAACTGGTCGACATGGCGCCGCTTCCTAACGGCATTACACGGCTCGTGCTGAGACAAAGCAACAGCACCATGGAACTGAAAGGTGGCCACGTGACGGCCGGCCAATACGTTGATATTCGGCTTCCGCAAGTGTCGTCATTGGAATGGCAGCGCTGCACGATCGCGTCGGCTCCGAAACGAAACACTGGCCTCTTCACCGTGTACATCCACCCGCCCGTCGACACGTCCCGTTCCTGGAGCTCTGCCGACGCCATGGTGGCGCAAGAGATCCATGAGGTGGCCCGCGTCGCGTACGCGACAAAGCAGCCGCCGACCGTATACGCAGACGGCTTCTATGGACCGTCGCATCCCATTTTTTATGAGAAATACCCGTGCGTGGTGTTCATCGCTGAAGACATTGGCGTGGTCCAGACTCTGGCTATGCTCGAGCAGCTGTACCATGAAGCTTCGCTTGCGGCACACGACTCGCCCCTCGACTCAAAGAAGATTGTACTGGAGAATCGCGACGAAGACGACGACGCGAGCGACCGTGGTGATGAAGCCGAACCGTTCAACCGCCAAGTGTGGTTCTTGTGGTCGTGTGACGACGTCAGTCTCTTCAGAGAGTTTGAAGATCTCTTTTTCCGTATCAAGACGTTGGATCCACACGAGATCCACTTCAGGATGCGCTTCTTTCTGACCAAAATGCCCCATCAAGACGACCTCCAATACCAGCGGCTTGCGTCAGCAGCTTTTGGCGGTGGCGGTGGAGTCCACGCGACCGGTACGAAAAAGGCACTGATCACGGAAACGACCTCCATGAACACCAAGTCTCCTCACCTCCAAGATCGACGTTCACGCAGCGCGTGGCATTTGCGGCCGAACTCGATAAAAGGCGGTCTCAGTCGGATTCTGGTCCTTGTTCTTGTCACAGGAACGGCCGTTCCCCTCACGGTTCTTGTGATTTGGTTTGCACTGCGCACACGCGCAAATGGCGAGTTCCCGGTCGTGCAGTTACTTCGCAATGTCGTTTTGCTGCTGCTGACGTGCGTCGTAGTCGCAGGGACCGTCGCGCTTGGACTCGACACGGTCTTGCGCTGCCAGCAAATGCACCCAGTGCAATTACATGACGGGACCCACGACGTGCGACGTACGGACTGCACGAGCGCGACACCGCCGGAAGGGCTAAAGAAGCTTGGATCTATGACCCGAATGATTGGCGACGCCAGCGACGAAGCCGAAGAATGCGGGTCGTTTTACCCGAGCGACTCCATGGCCGAGTCCAGCGCCATCCTATCTGACGTGATCGAGAGACTGCGGATCTATTCGATGCGGCCCGACGTCGACAAGTTCTTGCGCACAGTTGGCCGCTCGTTCCCGAGCTTTGCAGGGACCATTGGAGTGTTTGCGAGTGGCACCGAGTCATTCGTTAGGATTGTGGAGGCATCGACGCTGGCCTGTGAGGCATCCACGGGCGACTGGCACGACGTTACGGCTGACTTAGATTTCCATTGGCTCGGGTAGACCATATTTAATACTTGCTCAGCGCGGATCGAGCCATCGGTGTAAGTGTGTTTCGCTGAGGTCCCGCTTTGGACACGGACAGTGTATTGATGGCTCCAGTCGATTTCGTAGGTGGCTGGCTCGATGACGTCGAGTCGTTGCCCAGTTCCTCGGCCTTAAAATCCGAGAGAATGCTCTTCTTGGCTCCCGCGAGAGTTCGATACGGCGAATCTGCTAGTACCGACGACCCGAGACTGTCACGCGAAGGCGCGACTTGAAAGAGATCGAGCAAAGCCAGCAGACAGCCCATGCCGACATCCATCCACTCGGCGGGCGTGTACTTGATAAAGAGACGAGTGCCGAGCGGTGCGGCCGGTCGCTGGATACTACACGCCTTGTCACTCTTCGTCGCGCCCATCGTTCTGATCTCTACTGCCTTGGGTTTCGGCATGGTCCGTTGCGTGGACGTCTCGAGCCGACGCCTTCCTTCATTGTAGTTGCACTCGATCGTGTACACGTACGTGAGATCAGTCGCCGAAAAGAGACCGACACGACTCGAGCCGGCACGGGACGTGGGAGCATTGCGGTTGTCACGCAGATCATGACGCGTCATGTTTTGTGCATCAAACGAGCACGCGCCATAGTCAAAGTACGCACTATGCAGGCTCGCCAACTTGGCGTAGAGCTGGGTCTGCACTTGCCGCGTCCAGTCGCTGGCTTGACTTCCGTGAGTGGCTGGGTCGGGGACGAGACGGTTGCCATAGACAAAGCACCCGCGGTGGTTTGAGTGCGCGTGGAGATCCACGAACACCACACGCTCGCGCGCCGTGTCTCGTCCGTATCGTTCTACTGTGTGGAGCAGCAATGCCTTGGACGCAAACACGGCCGGCTCGTCCGCGCGCTGTGGGTCTTCGTACACACGATTCAGATTCACGCCGCGCAAGTCGGTCCGGTAAAAGCCTTGGCACACGCCGTCAGGATTTAATACCGGAATGATCTTGAACACGAATTGGCGACGCAGCAGGCGCGCGCGCTCGTCGGTCGCGTGGCAAAGCAGACGCAGCATACCATCGAGCAAAAAGTTGGCCGGGGTCTCGCCCGGGTGAACGCGTGCCGTGATCAATACAGTTCGCTTCTTGGTCAAATCAAAGCTTCTAGGTCGTTCTTGTCCGTGCTTTGGGTATAGACCGGGGAGCCTCGGCTCGTACGTCTCTAGCATGGCATCAGTCGACGAGATGGTCACCAACTCGATCGGCAGTCCGCCTAACGAGTGCGTGAGAACGTCCCTGTGAAAGTAGATCGACTCGGAATTGTTTGCGACGTGGCCCTCGAGTGCTGCGAGCTGCCGCTGGATTTTCGTGTACGTGAACGGATAGCAGAACGCAAACCGCACGCGCTCCCGTGGGAACCGTACATGGTGCATAAACGCGAGCTTCATCTTGGTCTCCGTCTTGGGTTTCCCGTTGCCTTCCCTATCGCTGTTGTTGTTCGCAGCACTAGTCTTGGCTGGTGTTGTATGCGTGTACTTTTGCACATCCAGAGGCGTCGCGAGCCGCAGCCACTTGCGTTCATTTTCAAAGAACAATTCGATATCCTCTCTCTCTGCGCGCGTCTCCTGGTCGCCCGAGGCGTCCATGACGCAGTGGAGAATCGTGTATCCGTTTCCATACAGCCCGCGCTGGTTGTTCATATTTGCCAGTGTGATTGACAGTTCGCGTGTGCTTCCCGTCGACTCGGTCTTGTTCTTAATACGCTGTCTGTCGGAGCGGTCCGCTGGTGGGCCACGCGCGTCCACCAGCACTTCAAAGTAAAACCACGTCGTGTACCCTGTCGAGAGCCCGCTTGCTGAGGCGTCTTCGGGGATGGTCACGACAAATTCGTCGGTGCTGATGAGCGCAACGTCGCCCAAACTGCCGCCGTCGAATTGCGACGAAAACGAAACGCCGTCCGCTGGGAACGCCACAGTGCGCTTGCCTGGTCCTTCGTACATGAGTGCGCGACGCGCTGCGTCGTAAGAACCGCTAGATCCTTCATATACGGCGCCGTCCGTCGCGTTCCAAATCGTCATGTTTGTTCCCCCGTTGTCGCTTGTTTGGTATTGGCATTGGGGGGATTGGGCCAACGTCGAGACGTTTTCCTGGAACTATTTCGAAATTTATTCCAGTTTCCAGAACTAGAACTGGAACGACCAAATTTGATATTAGAAATTCGAGGTTGAAGTTCACACTCTCCAACTGTGAGATGAAACGCAACACTTTGTTGGTGGATACACAGACAAAACGAACACCACAACTTGGTCCAATAACGTTCGTACGCACAGCGGGTGCTCGGGCGATTCAATCTCCTCAGGCGCGGACGGCGTACCCCTCCGTAACCAGGGGCTACTTTTCAGAACGACCAACTCCTGTATGGTCAGATGGACGGAGACCTTCAAGGTTTTCGCCAATCTCCAGCGGATATAGAGATCAAACGGAGCAATCAGTAGTGAGCTTGAAAACACTGGATGACCACCACAACACGATGGAGTCGAGTCCATGGGGGAGAGGCACCTGCCAACTGCTTGTCTCTCGGTAGCGGCGGCAGCGACCTAAACTTATGTAGAGCCATTGGGTTTTCCCTTGGTACTGTCTAATCCAAATATCCACCAACTCAGAGCTCTTTCATGAGCTTCATGGACACCAACCACTAAATGAAACAACTTCTATTATCGTCGAGAAGCCGTTGGCTCAGATCGGTCCCTCAAAGGCTGAGCGAACACAGGGTGAGGTGCTTCCTCCCAGACAAGCCTTGAGGACGAACGCACATAAAATACCACCCCGTGTCCTGGTACTGCTGTCGTAAATACAGACGAAAATAATAGGGGAAGCTTCACTGTTCATGCACTTTCCGTCTAATACCATTGCGGCTCGTGGGGCGGATTGCTGCGGCTACCGACATGGCATCTGGAGGCTTCGACAAGATATTCGCCTCAGTTCTGTTCGTCTTGATTTTCGATCGTAAACATACCTAGATAAGTTAGGGTTTCTGATCTCGAAACCTTCATTCCGACGCTCTCAGGAAAGTACAGAACACCTGAATTCCCAATCGCCCATGCAGCAATCCCGTAATATACCGTAACGGAGCTGCCAGCGTGGCCGCCAAATTTCTTCAGGCAGAGTAGTCACACCGCATCGGGATAGGAAGAGCTCTGCAAGTCACGCATCGAGAAATGGCCACAAAGGACGACCACGCGGCCCCCGCCACGCACGCTGCCATGGAATCGCTCGCGCTTTTCCAGGACCACGCGCCTCCGCTTCCAGCATTGGATGACTTCGACTGGAGTGGGCTGTTCAGAGACCACGAAGCATCTTCATCCACGGAGGAATCGACGGCGACGGCCTTGCTCGAGACTGGCGTGGCGTTACCGCACCAGCAAGTGGACCGCAGCACGCGGCGTCGCGCGTTACGCGCCAACAGCGCCCGGCAACGGCGTGCGCTGCACAAGGTACAGTACGAACGGCACGCGTGTTAGGGGTTTGTACACGGGCGTATATATGACCACAAGGCTGATGGCTGCTTGACCCTCCATAGACCACAACGGACGCGTTGCGCATTGAAGCCAACGCGCTGACCGAGCGGCTCGTGGCATTGCGAGGTGTTACCGCTACCACCACCAATTGGTACGCACGCGCCATCGTGGAACGCCACAAACGGGAACTTGCACAGCGAGAGAACATGCAGCTCCAGCACGCGCTCGCTGCTGTGCGCACCCATGTGGTTGGCCTGAATGCGTTGATGTCCGTGAGTTTTTTCAACACGGTACGCTTTTGTCTCCTGGTCACCCCTCCTTGGGAAGACGCTCATTTCGGTGTTGGCTTGTGTTCCAGAGCGTCAATATGCGGGACCTGCTCCACTCGTATACACACCTCACTCGCGCCACACGCGCACAAGACTACCGTGCTGTGTGCACGCAGCAAAAGCTGGACGCGGCGTACCAGATCGTGACCCAGGAAACGAGCAGGCTCTACCCAACGACCTCAACGACGACGTCGTTTCCACAAATCGCCGTGCAAACGGCCCGTGTCGCGAGCCGACCCAATGAGCTGGCGGTCACGACGTGTGCGCGGATCACGCTCGAGATTAGCGATTTGGGGAAAGCGTTTGACGCCGCTGTGCGCGTCTACATGGCGTGCAGCCCGTTCGGATGGGCGAGCTTTCGGCCGCTGCAGGGAGCACCCCGCACGCAAGAGATGCCGGCACGCGACATTCGCTACGTCGTCTGTGAGTGCCAGTACACGAGCGAGTCGACGGGCGAGCGGGTGCTGCTGGAAGAACGCCACCTCACGTACTGGAACTTGGATGCAACGGGCGGTGTGGTCGTTCGCGACTTTGTGGATGGCGACGAGCAGTACCCGCTCAAGCACACGGTCGATGCCAAGCGCCACAGCGTGAGCGGGTACGTGAGTGTTTTTTCCCCCCCAAAAATCATGTTTACAGAGATTTAAAACTGTTTCTGGTGGTCTGGTCTCTAGACTGGTCGTCCGTCGGGAGCTGTGTACCGATGGCGTCGAACGCATCGTGTGCTCGATCGTATTTACGAAGGTGTTCGAGTTTCTACCTCATGGAAAACCAATTGTTGCGGCCGACACGGTTGACGCGGCGGCGATCATCGAGGCCGACATCCAGTCGGTCGCGCGGCTCGAACTACAAGCGATTCGCGAGACTTCGCTTGCGCCATCGGACGGCGTCGAGGTGAATCTCTGGCAGAGGTCTTGTTGACGGGTGGGTCTGTTCCCACTGGATCCGAACCGGGATCGCAATTTCGGTAGGAGTCTTCACTATGTTTAAATAGTTGCAATTCTGGCGAAAATGCGCTTTAGTAGGAGCGCGCAAACGCACTCTTCTTTCGCTAGCGCTTCTGGCGGTTGTGATAACGTCGAACAGTCGGCATCCGCGACGTAAACGAGTAGTGCAGTGGGTTGGTGGTCAAGACCCACTGATACCACAACGGAATCGTGCCGCGCCAGAGGGAGAAAGCCAATGTACACGAACGCCGCCGAGCTCGTGAGCGATGCAATGAAGAAATCGAGAATCTGCTACATCAGAGCTTGGCCCAGCAAAGCCGTTAGACTGACTTTGAAGTTTCGATCGATTTGATGGCGTCTACATACCGCTGAGCTGAAGCCTTCTTCTTCCACGTATCCCAATGCCATGGAACCCGTGGGCCTGTGCACTCAACGTGCGTTACTATGCGTGCCCGCGATCATCGCCGCCCCATGGGATCAAGGAGCTACAGTGAGAAGACGTTTTTAACCCAGGCGCGACACCACACTACTCACACCTCCTCAACCCACCACAAGATGGGTTCACTGGTGACCTTCATTCTGCCACCGTCCCAAAGTATCCCGTCATCACAACCGAGCGAGTTTGCCAGCGTGGCCCGCAACCCTTGATCTCTTCCTCCATGGGCGGCCCAGTCCTAGGACGACCTCCACACTAGCAAGGGACGCCACGCGACATGGCCACCGACGACGACGAACCCGCGTTGGCCGCGCAGTCCCCAGCCACGCACGCCGTCTTGGAGTCGATCGCGCGGACGCTTTTTGCCGGCCACGCGCCTGGCTTCGTGGCCTCAGAGGATGTGGACTGGAGTGTGGTGCTTCCCAGTGGCGACCACGACATCTTTGAGTCGTCGCCCAAGGCGCCGCCAGCATTGCCGTGCGAACCAGCAGAGGATCCGCGTTCGCGTCGTCGCGCGGTCCGCGCCACGAGCGCGAGGCAACGGCGTGCCCTGCGCAAGGTAAAAACTGACGCTATGAGGTGCGAGTGGAGATGCGTAGACGGTCTTTATAATACAGGTTTTTTTTGCTCCTATAGATCTCGATGTACACGTTGCGTCTCGAAGCAAACGCATTAATGGACCGGCTCGTGACACTGCGCAGCGCCGTGCCGTCCGCCACGATGCACTGGTATGAACGCGCCGCCCTGGAACGGCACACACGCGAAAAGGCCGAACGAGAAAACGCACAGCTCAAGCGCGCGCTCGCGGCCGTGCGCATCCACGCACTGGGCCTTGAGGCATTGTTGGCACGAAGCTTTTTGAATACGGTACGCGTCGCGTCCCGCTTGCTTTTCGTTGTCCTCGCTTTACACTCTCATTACCCATGGTGGTGGCGACTTTCCCAGAGCGTCCATATGCGCGACCTGCTCCACTCGTATACGCACCTCGCCAGCACCACGTGCGCACGCGACTACCGCGTGGTGTGTACGCAGCAAAAGCTGGACGCCGCGTACCAGATCGTCACGCACGAACCGCGCAAGCTCTGGCCAACGTCCAAAACGACGTCTCCGTCCATCACTGTGCAAACGGCCCGCGGAGCGAGCCGACCCAATGAGCTGGCGGTCACGACATGTGCATGCATCACGCTGGAGACGAACGACGCCGAGCGGGCCTTCCGTGCGGCGATACGAGGCTTCTTGACGTGCAGCACTGTCCCGTGGACGTGCTTCCGTCAGCTCCAGGCGACGGCCCGCGCCCTGGAGACGCCCGCCCGCGACATTCGGTACGCTCTCTGTGAGAGCGAGTACCAGAGCGAATCCACTGGCGAGAAAGTGCGGCTAGAAGAACGTCACCTTGTGTATTGGAACCTGGACGCGACTGGTGGTGTGGTCGTGCGAGATTTCGTGGATGACGATGAACGGTACGCACCCAAGTACGCGGTCGACGTGAAAGCCACACGACGAGTGGGTACGTTGTTAGCGTGTTGTCAAAAACGCCTATTTGAATCGTTTCTTCTTCGCACGGGGGCGATTTTCTTGTTTTTTTTGTTGGTAGACTGTTCGTCCACCGTGCGTTGTGTGCCGATGGCGTCGAGCGTCTGCGGTGCGCGATGGTCGTGACCACAGTGTTTGCGTTTCTGCCCCATGGAAAACCCATCGTCGCGGTCGACACGGTCGGCGCCGCGACCACGATCGCGTCCAAGATCCGGTTGGCCGCGCATCGCGAGTTGCAAGCCATCCACGAAGCGGTACGCGACCCAACGGACAGCATCGAGCTCACGATATGGTAGTAGTGACTGGATCCAAAAACAAAAAAAACGACCACGACAAGCCAAGACTCGTAAAAATGCGACCAGAAAAACCTGTGTTAACGGTGTGAATTCCCCCTCATGGTTCCCCCGCGTTAAAGACGCCATAGCGAATCGTGGTAATGGGGACGCTAGCGTTTCTGGTGGTTGAGGTAGTGCATCGCGAGCAGCGTGAGTACGCGCAGCAACGCGGTGCTGCCGATCAGCACGGCCACATTGCGGCCAATGTCGTCGTGCATGGCACGAAAGTCGCTTTCGACAAATGCCTTGACCGTCACGTTGGCAATCGACACGGGGCTGCCCTGCAGGGGCTGGCAGCCGCGCTCGGGACCGACGTGTGTGAACATCTCGGTGGTGAGATCCCACACGGGCTCGGTCGAACAGTCGACATAGACGATCGCAATCAGCGAGGTGAACGAGTAGCGTAGAGCAGTGGGTTCAGGGTGGTACCACGACGGAATCGCGCCACCCGGTGGGAAAAACCCAATGTACATGAACGCGGCCGCGCCGACGACCGAGCTCGTGAGCGACGCAATGACCACGGTGGGCAAGAGGTACGCCAGGAGCTGGCCCATGTAGTGTGCCGAGCGCTGACGCGAGCCAAAAGAGCACAAACTTGTCGACGTCCGTGAGCCCCAAGAAGTGAAACACGGCAACCGTGACCAGTAGCGTCTTGGCGAGAATGTACGGCACCTCGGCGAGCGTCATGCCGGCCCAGTACCACACGGTGCGGTACGTGTGGGACGCTTGCTCGCGGTAGAATGTCGCGCGGTCCATGAACACGAACGGAATCGCGGTATTGAACGACGTATACGACTGGAACTGGTGGATCACGAAAATGACGCCCAGCGCGGCCATGACGCCTTGGTACGTCGTCACGTTGAGCCCAATCGCCGTGACGCCCAGCACGAGCGCGCCGCCAATCGTCGTGCCCAGCAGCGTGAGGTAGTGGGTCGGCGAGCGCCAGTACATGTTGACAAAGCGGTGCAGCAAGAATCGAAACTGCGTGGCCGCCGTGGCCGCGTGGGTTGAGTCAAACGTCAGCAGACGGGACTACGCCGACGGCGTGCCGACGCCGTCTTCGTGGAACATGGCGTCCAGTCGCTGCTTCTGGCGGCTCTGCTGGAACGTCTCGGCAAAGTCCACAACCGTCGTCGTGGTGGTGGTGATGGTAGCACCGTCGACACCAGCGCCCACACACTCGAGCATCCACGTCGCTGGGTTGTAGCCCCCGGCAAGCGGCACGACGGACGGGATGGCTTCAAAGTACTCGACCAGCGTGCGGTACTGGTCACCCAATTCGCCGTAGAACACGGTCTGGCCCCATGCTGGAGCAGCAGTAGACTGTCAAAGACTGCAAAGACCTTTTGCGACGGCTGGTGGATCTTGCAGAGAATCGTGCGACCCGAGTCGGCGACGCTGCGGATGCTGTCCATGACGAGCCGCGCCGCGCGTGCGTCCAGCCCGCTCGTGGGCTCGTCCAGAAACAACACGCTCGGCTGGGCCGCCAATTCACGTCGTCAAAGAGCGCGATGACCTCGGGCGTCGGCTGCAGCAGCGAGATCACGACCGTCTTTTGGAGCGATTGCGCGAGCGTGCGCTGCGCATTCACAATGTCAAAGGTGGTGACGCTGGCGAGCCCCGTGCTGATCTCGTCGAGGAACGCGGCACACTGGCGGCCAAACTGCATCTCGCCGGTCGTCACGCGCTTCTTCTCGCCGCCCGAGATGCCACGCGCCATGCCATCGCCGATGATCGTGTTCCAGCATCAGGCGACCGTAGTCTTTGCCATTGTACGAAATGTCGCCCGAGATGCGCACGCGGTCGCCGTCTGGACGAAGCCGTCCACTGAGCGCCTTGAGAAACGTGGATTTGCCCGACCCGGGCTGGCCCAACATGAGCGTCATGGTGCCAGGACGCAGCACACCACTCACCCCTTTGAGAACTTGGCGGTACTGGGTCTTGCGAGGCTGGACACCGTCCATGAGCACGCTGCTGATGGTCGAGTAGGTCTTGCCGTCCCGCGCAGGGTCCGCGACCGTGGACTACACGGTCACCGTGAGGTCCGAGAAGCGCACCTCGAGCGTTGGCGACGTGGTAGCTTCCATTGGGATCTTGGGAGACACGAGAGACGAGAGACGAGAACTGGAAAAGCAGTTAAGCTGGCTGGTATTTTCAAAGAGCGAGGTTCGGCACAAGTGCTTGTGAAGGTACGCGAGTGAACAGAGGCAAGTTGGAAGTGACCAATGGATCGCCAAGACACACACTCGAGAAAAAAACGCCAGGCTCAGTATTCTCGTTCTCAAGCCAGCAAGCGGATCTTCAGGAGTCGCCACTGTATACCAAACCTCATGAAGCCAGTACTGTGGGGTGTACGTCCGAATCCGACAAGAGGCCAGGGGGGCATACATCATGAACTGGCTCGGTTATGTGCAATTGGATTAGTGGCGAATCGATTCGTGACCTACTCCGGGGTGACTTCATCGTCCGGTATACTAAACG
>JAADVC010000506.1:0-19627 GCA_023334575.1 Pythium volutum
AGCAGGGAGGGGGGGGGCGAGATCGGTTGCCACCAGGCGAACGTCCACGTGTGGTCAGCGCACATTGGGGCAGCAAAGAGAATGAACGGGACAAGAAGGCGACGAGTGTATTGTGAACAATAGACGCATTCCCTGTGCACAGGCGACCGCGGGGGAACAAGATAAGTCCCCGCGAGCGTCCGAGACGAAGAGAGAGGAAGAGGTGTTGGTTCATGGCTCCGAGTTGCGCCGCTTGCGTTGCGCGTCTCCGAGTGGCGTGGGGGGTGGGGAAGGGTGGGGGATGGGGGATTTCCTAGCGGGCTATTGGGGGTATGGCGAGTGAAAGATCTCTCTTCACGCGCGCACGCGAGCGACGACGCGACATTCGAGTCGCTTACATGGTAAGCTCCATGATGGCGTTGACAATGTCGTTGTCGTTCGAGCGCAGCGCCGCGACGGCCTTGGCCTTGCTGACACTGGCCTGCGACATAACAAGCTGAATGTCCTTGGCGTCAATGCCCGTCTCGTCAACCTCTTCGTCATCGTCCTCTTCGACGGCCTCGACGCCCGACTCGACGGCCTCGCTCTCTTCGGACGCCTGGAACTGCTGCTGCTGCTGCATTTGCTGGGCCTGCGCGTTGAGGTCCTCAATCTTGGCCTCACCAAAGATCACATACGTCTCGGCGGCCGAGCTCTTGAACACGTCCGGCTTGGAGATCACAAAGAGCACGCTCTTGCTCTTCTTGATGGTCACGCGGATAATGCCCGAGACGGGCTTGAGGCCGAGCTTCTGCATGGCCTTGCGGGCCTTCTTCTCGGAGCGGTTGAGCTTGCCGGCCTCGGGGTCAAGGCCGTCCTGGGCCTCCTCAAGCGCCGGGATTTCGTCATCCGAGTCCTCGGTCTCCTCCTCGTGCTGCTTCGCCTCGACTTCTTCCTTGCTCATGGTGCTGCTTGTGCTTGTCTTGTTCCCAAAAAGTGATCGGATCCCCAACGCAGACACACACACCCGCCATCCATTCCAGCCGGAGCAGCGCTCTATTTAAAGCAGTCACTATTTGGGGAGCACCCTCGTAATAGTGGCCATGCCGCGGAATGGGAGCTGTTCATGGTGGATCACACGCATCATGAGCCCATGACGAGCGGTGCTTCCACCGCACACCGTGGTATGTGTTCTATAGGGTGTGTCCGGTTTCTTGTTCTGCCTCGTGTTGGTGTTTCCTTCTTCTTTATTTTGCTTTTACATGGCGCTGTTCCTGTTTTGCTAGACGGTCATGAGAGTTCTAGGCGTCAATGGGCACCACGGCCGTGACTCGTAGGACTGTGACTTCCCGACGGAAACCGTTCCAGCGACGGTAGTTCTTTCGGCGCTTTTTCTTGAAGATGTCAATCTTCTCGTCCAGCGTCTGCTCCTCGACGCGCGCGCGCACGATCGCGCCATCGATCAACGGACGCCCGACGATCGTTTGGTTCATGTTGCCCAGCAGCAGCACCTATTCACACGAGCACCACCACCGAGTCAGTGCCCATAACAAATAATCGATTCGCGCAATGTTCAGAACCAATGCATACCTCGTCCAGGTCCAGGATCTCGCCAACCTTGGCATCCTTGATCTTCTCGGCCACCACGACATCACCCTATTCGTCACGCACATTTGACCATGAGCCACATGAATCCCCACAGGATGCTTCAGACCACGACATCTCCATACCTGGGTCACCTTGTACTGCGTACCGCCCAGTTTGATCACGGCAAAGAAATCCTCAGGCTTGATCTCGTCGTCGGTGACCTTGTGGTTCACGACCGAGTACTTGGGCACGACCTTCTCGGTCATGACGGACGCCTCCACAGCAGAGGCAGAAGCGACAGTCTGGCTGGTGATCCACCGACCATTAACAGCGACGCGTGGTGCCACAGAGAGCGCGCGCAGGCCGCGCACGAGCGACGTCGCCATCATCCTTATCTTGGCTGATCCCTCAGGTGCTGGGGCCGTCGCGATGGCTGGTTGTTGGGCCACCGTTCATGCATTTATATCCGTATTTTAGCCAACCCGAGCGCGCAACGTACAGCTACAAACCTTCTATTAGCTATAATTCAATCAAATAGAATCTGATTGGTGGATATTTGTAATGTGACGCGAAGGTTGCGCGTAGGGTGCCTCGCTTGACACGAAGGACGGAAGACAAAAGGGGAGCCAGGCCCGGACCGGAAAAAAACTGATAGATTGCGGGTGATCCGGACCAGCCGCCTCCGTAAGAAAGCTCCCGCGGCCGCGCCCCCGATTGCTCGCGCGATAAGTCTCCGTCGTGCGTCTATACAGGCTCCTTCGATAGAGGAGATCATTAGCTACTCGTGCAATCCGTTCCTGTCGCGAAAATCCCGTCGGAAGCGACACTATCGTCCGCGCAACGACCAGTCCCTTTTTGTGTGGTTATTCTTGTTACAAGTACCATGCCCAAGAAGACGGCCCAGCAAAAAAAGGCGAGCGCGCGCAACGGCGTCAGTGGCAGCGACAGCAGCGCCACCGCTAGCCGCGCCTACGACGAGGTCGACGACCGCATCACGATCCCTGTCGGCCCGTCTTCCTCGGCTTCATCTTTGACGGCGACGGCAACGGCAACACCGCCTGCTACGGCGTCCTCGGCCGTGCTGCTCTCGGGCATTGACAAGTACCGCAACCTCAAGGGCCGCGCGTCGTCCACGTCCGCGTCGGCGGCGCCCAGCGTCGACAAGGCCGCGGTCCACGCGTCCTTTAAGAGCGGCATGGTCGCGGCCGTGCGGTCGTCGACTGCGGCCTCGTCGTCGTCGTTTGCATCGCCATCGTCGCCGTCGCCGTTGGTCGTCAAGGCGCCGCCGCTCGAGCGTGCACAGCGGCTCGTTGACCAAAAGCAGCACGCCGCGGCGATCCCGTTTTTCACGGAGGCGCTCCACTCGCCCAGTGTGTCGGCGCAGACCAAGCTTACGTTATTGTTCCAGCGCGGCACGAGCGCGCTGTTGGCCGGACGGTTCCAATTAGCAGTCGACGATTTCACTTACGTTATTAGCCTCACGCCCAGCAATGCGTTGCTGCTCGCACGCCGCGCCAAGGCCTTTGCCGCGCTCCAGCAGTACGACGCCGCGCTCGACGACTATAACGCCGCGATCGTCATGACGCCGCCCACGCAGGCCGAATTGCGGCGACTGCTGCTCGCGCGCGCGACCGTGTGCGTGCACATGGGCAATGTTCGCCAGGCACTGGACGATTTGAGCACGGCGCAGCACCACACGCACGGCGGCGACCGCGATCCGGCACTGTTTTACCAGCGCTCGCAGCTCTACATGCAGCGCAAGCAGCCACAACTCGCGCTTGAGGATCTCGATACGTTTATGGAACTCCAAGAAGACTGGACGTCGTCGACCTCGTCCACTTTGAGTAGTGCTGTGGATGACGACGCGTGCGCGCCGCCCGAGCTCGAAGACAGTGACGCCGGTCGACGGATCGTGGACGTGAGAATGGAACGGGCGACACTGCTCTTGCAGCTCGCCAAAGAAGCCGACGATGTGCGACGCACGGACGCGGCCGTGATCGCGACAGAACAGGGCGAGCAGCAGCCACTTCTGAGTGAGATGCCCCGCGATTACCAGACGTCGACGTTGTCCCCCGTGAGGCGGCGGCAGCACGCGCATCCGTCGAAAACGACTGACCATCCCAAGAAGAAGAAGATCTCGTCGTGGGACACGATGGGGTACCGTGGCGCCGACGCGATCGCGTTTGTCGAGCGTGCCGTCGACGATTATACGCAGATTCTGAAGACGGATCCGGCCCACAGTGAAGCGCTACGGCTCCGTGGCGAGAGTCTGGCTAAAATTGGCCGTCCACAGGATGCGTTGCGGGATTTGGATGCGGCGCTAGTAGTGGATCCGCACGATTACCATGTCCAGATTGCGCGTGCAAAATTGCTGTTTGCCATGCAAGAGATGCCGCAGGCCATTGACGAGATGACGCGTGTGCTGCAGCGCACTGGCTTTTTTGTCGATGCACTATTTCTTCGCGCAGAAATGTATGCGGCAACGGAAGAATATGACAAGGCCAAGAGCGACTATACGTCGATCGTCCATGCCGAGCTCGAAACCAAAAGCGCGGGGAGTCCAAGCAGCGAGAGTCTCAGTCTCCACACGACAGCCTCGAATGGGAAAGTGGAACTAAAGAAAGGCTTGGCGACGAGTGGTGGCGGTGGCGGCGGCGGCAAGATCACGAACGAGTACAGTGTCCAGGCGCTCCTCTTGCGCGCACGATTATGCCAGCAGCTGGACGACTTTGACGGCGCGGCGGCCGACTACAAGCGCATTCTCGAGAGCTTTCCGAACCACATGGAGGCCCAGTACGAGCTCCAAGAGAATGATGAAAAGCGCGACGCGTTTGAGAAACAGCGCGAACTTGATGCTATCGCGTGGCTTGTCGAAGAGGAGAAACGGCGTGAACATGGTGGTGTGGCCGCGAGTAGTGGTGGTGGTGGTAGCGGTACTGCTGGCGTGGTGGGCGGCGGTGCAGCGGTTGGCACGGGCAAACCCCGGAAGAAGAAGAAGGCCAAGAAGAAGAAGACAGGGACGGGCACCACGCCGACGGCCTCAGAGACGGCCGAGGCGGAGACCGAGGCGGATGCCACGGCCACGGGCGACGAGGAAGATACAGAGAAGAATGCTGTATCCGGCGAGACTGAGCAGAAGGAATCGACGCTGCGGATAGAGACGAGCGACTCGTCCAGTGGGAGGCAATCGCCCACTAGTGCAGGGCGACGGCGACCGATGGCGAGCCCCACCAAGGACGTGTCTGCGGCCGAGCTCACGAAAAAGAAATCGTCCGTGTCGATCGTGGTCACGCGCGACGAGGCGTGTGAAAGTATGTGGGAGGACCACCCGGACGAGCTCGAGTTGTCGCTGAAATTACGAAAGCGTGGCAAGAATCCGCTAGAATCTGCCGATTTCTATCCATTACGTATCCACTCGGACGACGACGACAAGCAACAGCATCAACCGAGCCAAGAGGATAATGCGCTGCGAATAGCGCACGCCCCCGCCGCAGCAAACAGCGAAGACGAAGAGCCTGACGTCGAGGAACCGACGCCCTTGGAATCGCTGCAAGCACATGACGAGCAAGAAGACGCGCTGGAGAAACAGGGAGAACAGGATCCGACCGATACGAAGGCATCGACGCCCAGCCACGTCGCGATCCGCGAACGACTCGTCGATGAAAAGTACTTGAAGAAACGGCAAAAGCAGCTCGACAAGCTGCGTGTGCAATTGCGTGAGGCCTGTGAGGCTCGGGATCGAGACGTGATTGAAGAGACCATGGCGCGTGTCGAGCGCAAGCAAATGAACGAGTCACTAGAAGGCGAGCTTGCAGAGGCAACGCGTGTTTTGCAGGCGATGGCAGCCGACGCCAAGCGAAGTGACGATGAACATAAAAAGCAGGAGCGGTACCGCCAGCAAGAATTGGAGCGCGAGCGAAGACGCATCAAACAGCGAGAAGACGAAGAGGAGAAGCAGCGACAGCAAGCGAAAGTCAAGGAGATGGAAGCGGCTAAGGGCGCCGTACCATCAGATCCGGTGGTAGCAAACAATTTTACAGCGGTGGTGGACATGCCTGCCAGTGTTACATCCGCAGAGGACCGCTCCGGGGGGGGTGGCGACATGAAGAAGCCGACAACACCGTCCCTCGTGATTCGCCCGATCGCGTACGGCCATGCCTTGCACCTGGCCGAGCAGCACCAGCAGCAATTGCTTCAGTATCAACGCCTGCTTCACGAGAAAGACGCTGAAATCGCGTTTCTCCGCAACCTTCTCGAGACCCAGCAATCAGCATCCCAGGCAGCGGTCACGAATGCGGTCGACGAGCAGCGCTATGGCACTAGTGCCGTAGCCAAGCTGCTGCTCCGCCCGCACACGGCGAGTGACGCCGTGCTGCGCAAGCTCGATCTGCTAATCGAGTGCATGAGCCCGAGCGCCGAGGCGGACGAGGCGCGGTTCCGTATTTTGAGTTTTGTGCGGCGAGTGCTGGCGCGCCACTGGTCGAGCGCCATGGGAATGAATCTCAATATGGCGCCACCGCTCGTGTTTGTCGCGACCGGCTCGTTCCCCATGAAGACGTACCTTCCGACTGCGGATCTCGACGTGACGCTCTTTCTTCCAAAAGAGCTCGAGCCGTCGTGGCACTTTGCCGTGTTGAATGCACTATGCATGGCCGGCACGAGCGGTACCGAAGATGGCACGGGAACCGGTGCGCTTGGTGGCGGCGGTGCAATCCTCACCGGCTCACCTGATGGCAAGACAGCGCCCGTAGCGGCCGCGGCATCCAGCGCGAGCGGTATGAGTTCGCATACGGTCCGCAACGTGACGTTGATCAATGCCGAAGTTCGCGTTGTCAAGTGCACGATCGACAATGTGTCGGTCGATCTCACGGCGAACCGTGTAGGCGCATTGGGTGCATTGCTGCTGCTCGATGCCATGGACCTGAGGGTCGGCCGCGATCATTTGCTCAAGCGAAGCCTCGTGTTGATCATGTCGTGGTGTGTCTACGAGAGCAGTGCGTTTGCAAGCGGCAGCACCAACAATGCCACCAACAGCGGCCAGGGCAGTGGCGTATTAGGTGCGAGTACCGGCGGCCTCACGACCTATGCGATCAATACGATCGTCATGTCGCTATTTAACCAGCACGCATCAAGTATCACGCATCCGCTCCAGGCGCTACTGCTGTTTTTGGATCGCATGGCCGAGTTCCCGTGGCACGAGAGTGCGCTCACATTGTTTGGTGCTGTGCCGCTGGGTATCCTTGCGACCAGTGGCTCGCTCGCCGTCGCATTGGACAAGCTCGGACAGAAACCGAACGGAAGCGGAGCACGCGGACGCACGCAATCGGACAGGACGGCGATGAATGATTCGATGGGGCCGTCGATGGCGGTGTTGACGCTCGACGATGTCGACCAGATTCGGCGCCACGTGCACGAACAGTTTGGTGCATTGGATCCGTCGTTTTCGCCCCCGGTTTCGACGGGGTCGAACGGATCTACTGCGTCTGGCTCAACGACCCCCGTAGGTATAGGAGCGGGCACTAGTCCCTTCAAGTCGCCATCGTTTCCGATCCGAGCCTGCAATGTCGTGGACCCGCTAGACGACCAAAACAACTTGGCACGAAGCGTCTCGCTCGAACTCTTCCCGTCGATGAAGCGCGTGTTTACGCTCGGCCGCAACCGTCTCGCCAAGGTCTTGTTGACGGCCAAGCCACTCTCGGAAGAAGAATCGATGGACGCGTTCTTTGCGACCTGCTGGAAGACGTATGGCCGTGGCAACGGCTGGCGGCCCGACCTGCTCGTGCATCCGCGACAAACATGGCACGCACGTGCCGGTAAGGACCTGTTTGAGTACGAGCACAAGTGGCAGTCGCTGTTGCCAGAGTTTTTGATGGCGCCGTCACCATTGGGGCCGTTTGAATATGCGGCCGAGCTCGACCCGTCGTATGCGCCCCAGTATCCTATTCCTCACCACCATTCGAATGCCTCTTCGCGGCATCACCACCACGACCACCACTACGCGCACCCCCAGCAACACCAGCAATCGCCCATGAATGGAGGTGGTGATGGTGGCATGGGGAATGGTTCGTCGTCGATGAATGGCCACGGCCACATGCACCACTTCCAGCCAAGCCACGGCCACAACAATAGTCCCGGCCACTATGGGTCCCATCGCTCGAGCGGCTCGGCCGGTTCGAATCGCAATGGTGGAGGATACGATGACCGCATGCGCGCCTCGCCGACTACGAATGCCCCAGCGGCGTTCAAATCGTCGCCGCGGCGCGCGCTGTCGCTGCCGGGGGCAGGCTCGACCGCTGCTGCCCAAATGGTCGCGGTCGCAGCGGCCGTGTCGGCGTCGTCGCCGACGGTGAATGGCAACCGGTATCCAGCGTCTGCGGGCTCGGGCGTGTATGACGAAAACTACCAGGCCTCGTCCCGGCCGAGCGGATCGCATGGGAAAGGTTCACGAAGATACGATTCGCCGACGACAACCAAGCATGCTGCAGCCCAGTCGACCAGTAAATGAAGGAGATGACGGGACACGACGACCGCAATGCTCTTCGGATTCGCGTCAAGACCTTTCAGCTGTCGCTGTCGGAAATCGTGCCTCCCGGTCATACCTGTCGCTCACTGACGCCAAGGCCAGAGCGAACCGAGCGACGAAATATCTCAGCGTCTGCAGGCCAGCCGATGAGACAGCCACTCCGTCGACGTTCGAGACTGCAAGCCCAAGGCGATTAACGGCTTGCCCGAGACGGAAAGCTACAACTACTAACAAATGCGAACAACGTCACGGTTTACTCTCTCTTCTCTGCTGTAGTTCCCCTTGCCCACATATTTTCACTCTCTCTCTACGCAAGTCCAAGCCATTCATCCACTCCTGCCTTTTCGCGACGCAGTCTTGTCGTCGCCTTTTTCCTCTTATTCTCAGTCGCTGCCTTCGATCACCAGTACAACGGCTTCCCAGTCGGTCATGCGTTCAGTGTCGGGCAGCTCGTCGTCTCTGATCACGGGCACAAGCAGCTTGTGGTCCATCACTGGCGAGCTCTTGACTTTTCGAAGCGGCTGCTGTCTCGGAGAAGATAAAGGTCGCGTCGTTCGGGCTTGCGGTTGGTGGGTGGCAGTGGGCGGCTGCTGCAGTCGCTGGCTGAGCCGGCGGCACGCGCACAGCAACTCGATCGGGTCAGAGAGTCCCTCGTGGTGGCGTCGCTCTCGTCTCGACAGCAGTGGCGCCGACGGAGGTCTCGGCAGCAGCGATTTCTTCGATTTCTTTGGCTCGCGGCGTCTCTGCGTGTCTTGGTCGAACGAGGCCGGCAGCAGTACGAGCGGAGTATCCGAAGACCACGAAGTGCCCACGGATGCGAGGCTTCTCGAGAGCCCTGCGTTAGCACGCCTCTGGTGACTGCGTGCGAGAGTATCCGGATCCTGCGCTCGAGCTCCCGCACACAATGCTCGGATGTGGGCCGTGTCGAAATAGTACGCCTCGTGGTCGCTGGCTTCCACGGGCTTGGAGTGGCTCGCGTGGTGGAGGACGCTCGCGTCCATGAGCGCGTTTCCCAGCCGCAGCGCCCCGCATTCGTCGTCGACGGATCCGTTCGTCACCAGCATTTCGACCAGCGCGTTCCCAGTGACGACCACTCGCCCACGCGAGACCCCACCGTCTTGGCGCTGAAACCAATCCTGCGCCGCCAACTCGACAACGAGCCGCTGCGCCATTGGCGCGGCCAGCTCGTCCTGCAGCGATTCCAGGACACTCACTACTTGGTCAGCGCGGGGCCGCAGCCGCGCGTCTTCGTGCCACCCCGTCGTGAGCAGTTCTCTGAGTGCCAGGGGCAGCTCGTCTCCCAGCGGCGGCCGTGCACCAGCCAGCACCGTCTCAAAGACCTTGAATCGATTACCCCGTGCGAGCGGATACTTTGGCTGCATCGGGTAGAGCAAGTCCCACATCGTCACGGCCAATGCAAACACGTCGGCGCCCTCGCCATAGCACGCGTGGCCGGCGTCGTGGCCACGCAGTAATTCCGGTGCCATGTACTCGACCGTGCCCTTGATGGTCATGACGTGGGCGTCATGAGCATGGTGAGACCGTGGTGACGGCGTCCGCAATTGCGACGACACCATGGAGATTGCCGACGGCGACGGCGTTGCGAGGTCCGCTAGATCAATCGACGGCGGCGTGGCCATGGAGAAATGGTCGCGGCGTGGCTCGGTCGTCTCTGCGGCGGCGACTGGGAGGCTGCGCGCGTCGCCAAAGTCGGTGAGCTTGACCGTGCCGTTGGCGTCGACTAGAAAGCTCGCCGGCGTGATGTCGCGATGGAGAAACGGCGGCGAAAAGCTGTGCAAAAACGCCACGGCACGCGCGGCGTCCAGCATTTGTGTGAGACTGGCGAGAAGCTGGACCTTCGAATTCGAATGTACCGCGAAAACATTCGAATTCGAATGGTTGCTGTGCCGCGCGCGCATCAGTGTGTCTACATTGCCCACACACAGCTCACTGACCATGCAAATGGTCGGCGGACACACGCAGAGCCCGACAAAATGGACAATATTCGGGTGGCGCAGTGCGCCGCACAGTGCGGCCTCGTGGGCAAACTGCGCGATCGTTGCCTCGTCAAGCTGCGGCGGCGTGTACACTTTGACCGCGACGTCGACGTGGCCGTGGAGCACGCCACGGTACACGGCGACCGGCGCGCGCGAGGCCGCTGTATCGCTTTCGCCTTGTGGTTGATTGAGACGCCGTCCGCGGCCACGCGCGATCGCGTGCTTGAGATCCAAGTAGGCAAAGTCAATCACCAACTTGCCGTGCATCTCGACCAGCACGTGCGTGCCATCGGCGGCCGTGCACTCGAGTGCGAGTACGTTGCCGCGCCGCGACGACTGCGAGTGCGCGAGCGTCGTGCTGGTCGACGAGAGCGAGCTGCTGAGGTTTTGCTGGAGCGCGACGGCGCGGTGGCCGAGCCGGCGCCAGTGCTCCGTGTCGGCCTCGAGCACGCGCCAAATGACGAGTGGACAGAGCGACCCCCAAAGCAGATTTGCGTACGTGAGCACAAAGCCCGTGTGTGGATCCTGGTGGTAGAACCGGTCGTTGTAGGCAAAGAGCAGTGCGTAATAAATGCACGCGTAGAGACCGAGTTCACGGAGCGATCGCCTGCTCGCGCGCTGCGGCGGTTTGACAAAGACGTAGAGATACAGCAGTAGTAGCAGCGCCCGGGACGCCGTGTGGATCATGTAGAATTGCTGGCGCGTCGTCGAGAACTTTTCGAGCAGGGCGACAATGGGGATCGTATAGGTCGCCAGTGCGAGCGTCACGGCCATGGAATTGCCGAGCGCCCGTGGAGAGACGCTGGGCTGCAGCATAAAGATTACGACGCTGAGAAACACGAATTGCCGGCCCGAGTAAAAGACCTCGGTCGTGAGCTTGGACACGTGGACCGCAAACTGATGCGTGGCCAGCGCGACCGCCAAGTAGAGCGTGTACGCGCACGTCGCGGCCGCGAGGACGAGCAGCAGAGGCTCATACGCTGGCAGAATCACGCGCCGGGCCGCGTGCTGGTCGCCTGCAAACGCGTGGCGTCGGTGGATGCGTAGGTACGCGACGAGCGCGCACGAGAGCAGACACATGATTCCGTACCCGAGCAACAAGAAGAGAAAGAGTAGCCGCAGCCGTGCGCGGAGAAATGCACGATTAATACCTTCTGGTTCCCCTTCAAAAGAGGTTGCGTTGGTGGCGTCTACCATTGGTGAGGAAGGAAGGAAAGAAAAGAAATCGCAGTCTCTCTCTGAGAACGTATAACGCACAATGGTCGTTCACGTGGCAAGCCCGAGTCGACGTGGCCGTCACGTAATGGGAGGGGCGGCGTTTCAGTACATCCCGGTGTGCTGGCGAGAGAAGAAGGAGCCGAGGGCAGTGTCAGTGAAGGGAGAGAGAGCGAGACAGCACTCGTCGCTCGCTCGTGCTTGCGCGGCTGCCACACAGCATAGGAACTGACCATTGGCGTTTCATACTAGAACGCGCAGTTCTCGCCGCAGTCGGCACGAGAGAGCACCCGTCTCGTTGCTGATATTAGTGAGTAGACGAATGGACACGTTGTGCGCGGAACGCGGCCTGCGCGTTCGCTGGAAGGAACAGGATACGGCGGTGAAAGGCGTCAACTTCCGACCCCTTTTTTTCAAGAAAGGTACCATGGGCAATCGAGTGTGTCAGCCGTTTCTTCTTGGAGAATAGAGTCCCGACTGGATTGCAGTACGATGCATGAAGGAGGATGGTGGGCAGAAAAACACAGCGCATTTGCGAATTGGTAGTAGAAATGGAGGCTCTGCTGACTCATGAGAGGGCTTGGCGACCATTCGACGGATTTGCATCCAAACCAGACAAGTGCAAAATAGAATGGAAATTTCCATTGGCACAAGGGCAGGTAACTAAACACAAAACGCACATAATTCGATGTGCGTACACCCAACCGTGACCCATGGTTGGCATCACACTACGCAGGAGAAGGCACGTTGGCGTCCACGTGCAGTGCGCGGGCCGTCGTGCGCAGGAGCTGGCCGTTTTGGGAGACATCCACGTTGACATTGACCGTAAAGGTGAGTGCGCTCGTACCCGAGTTGCTGGGCGAGGGCAATGACGAGCTTCCGGTCGTCTCTTGCCGTTGCAGCTGCCTTTCTTGGGCCTTCACTAACGCAAGCGCTTGCGTTAAGCGCGCCTGGAGAGAGTCGCTTGTTGCCTTTTCCGCTTCGTACTTGGCCTTCCACTCGTCAGCTTCAGTCCCTTTCGCGGCCACCGCCTTCGCGTCCACCGCTGGTTTCGATGTGGCGGACGTACTAAGACGCAATCGCTTCCGTGGTGCCTCCACCCCATCGGTTGAAGAAGCTACGACGCCACTAGAAGATCTTGATTTCGTTGTTTTGCTCTTTAGCCGGCCGCGCGGGCGTGCTGCTGTGGCTGGCGGTGGCGCCATTGCCGAATCAGGTTCGTCATGCTGCTCATCTTGCTCTGCACGGATCGCCGAGGCCGTCGCACGCGTGCGCAGCAACGGCTTTGGGGGTCGTGGCACTGCATCGTATTCTCCTTCGTTGTGCGCGTCTTCGGTTGTGTCCACCTCCCCCTCCGCCTGATCGCCCGGCTCGGACTTGATCACGCGCACTTCAAAATCCGCGTCTTCGTCCGTGGATGCCATCTTGCGCGGCATCTGCTTGAGCGCGTCGTGGTCCTGCTCGTGGATCTCGTGGCGTCGCAAGTGTGCAAGCGCACGCTTGACCAATTCTCCTTCCTGACGGCTCTCGCGGTGCTTGGCGTGGTTCTTGAACCGCGACAGCGTAATGAGCTCGCCGCGCACGTCGCTCGCGTTGGGGAACTTGTCGAGAAACGCCGAGTACAGCGCGCTCCAGACTTCGCGAGACCGCACAGCTTCCTGGTTTCGCCGCAACTGGTCGGTAATCCACTCGCGCTGGGCGGGTTCGAAGCTTGCGCGCCGTCCCATCAGCAGCACATGTGGCGCAGATGCCAACGGGCCGATGTGAGTTTTGTTCCGTATTTTCGGATCATCATCGCTCGCCAAAACTTATGTGAACCACAGTATATAAAGTCACTAAATGACGGTTCTACACGCTATTTTGGGGCGTTGAAGTCAAGGCGTTGACGACCATCACTCTGAGGTCCAAAGTGGGGGCGGGCGAATTCGCCAGCCAGTTGCGGAAAGGAAAGGAACGAGGGAAACGCGCGGCAACGTCAATGGCGTCGACAAGCATGACGAGCGCGACTCTGCGCGAGAGAGGCAAGATGATGTCGCCCACGAAGGACCCGGGGAAGACGAGTCCCAGTGGCGGAGACGCGATGCCGGCGTTTTCTCTCGAGCTGTACGATCAAGGAGAGCAAAAACGAATGAATTTGGCGGGAGAAATTCACGGTGCTTGCTGCTCTGTAGATTGTCCAAGAAGCGCGAAATCCTATCGGGAGAGGTAGCAAAGCTCGAGGAGTGTCTGCGCCAACGCACGCAGCTGATGTGCAAGCTCCGCGAGACCCTGGAGACACTACTCACAAGCAACGGCAACCTCGAGTATGCCCAACATCCCAGATTTCTGATAGAATACCAGGAATGATGTATAACAAACATGTTGCGCGTAGAGAAAGCGCTCGGCTTCGAGAAAGCAAGCTGCAAGTGCTCCGCGCGGCGTTAGCAGTGACTGCGGACGCGATCAACGCCAGCGAAGCTGGTTCCCATGCGCTCAATCTGGAAACTGGGAGTCAAAAGCTGCTCTACTGCGAAGCACTTCTCGTGTCGCTGGACAGAGCTCGAGCCCAACTTGAAGTTTCGTGCATGGATGGAGAGGAGGAAATGAATCGGCAGGCTGTCTCATATCGGCAGGCTCTCGCAGCGTATCAATTGGGTATATTGTGCGCCATCTCTACCTGGGTGGATGACATTGTCGTCTGATGAATGAACTCGTAAAACGTTTGTAGCCAGTGAACAGGCCCAGATGACAAAGGAAGATCTGAGCAGCGTTGCATTGGCGCTCGAGGTATGTTTTTGCGACGCCCCTTGGTTTTGCTTGTTTTGCTTGATAATTTTCACATGGTTTATTCGGTTAGTTTGAGCTTATCGCCACAACTGAAGCCGAGGACAAGATGACAATCTCGTCTCATACCATTGAGCGGGAAAAGCTTTCGACGAGCGACACAAAGAACCGTTTGGATGCAATGAAAATGCGTCTAGATGATCTCCGAAATGTACGTACGCACCCAAACAAGAAAGAACATGGAAACCGACTACTTACAAGTTGTCGAAATTGTTGCCATTCAGGGTGTCAAGAATGCACATGGTATGCTTTCGGAAGATCTCCACGGACTAAACACGAGGAAAGCTATCGCCGAAAAGTATATAATGCCCCTTAGTGTACTGCCATGCTGGATATGGACTGACAACGATTGAATTGTTAGGGACATCCGTGACGCACAGGATCTCCTGCGCAAATCTGGGGTGTGTTCGTTATGGACACATTTGAAGCGTGATACTAATTCGAAATGATTTGTAGGCAGCCTTACCTGAAGACTTCGAAGTGGAAGAAGACGCTCGGCTGCTTGGCCGCAAGTTAGAGCTGTTGACGGTAAGGGGTCGTGGAACTATTCATCGGCACTGTCAATTGCTAATCGTACCTATTCCAGGTGAAAATCAGTCAAGCTAAGCTCGGCAAGCGAGACGCTGTGCTGCGGCGGAAAGAGGAGGCCAATATCTTGGCTATGGCAAAATCAAATGTTGCAGTAAGTGTGAATGCGAGATGGATCGCTTCACCAACATGCTAATTCGCGTTTGTCACAGTCTCGTGAAGATCAGCTTAAATGGCTGGACAGACAATTAAACCATCTCAAGCGGGAACTCAATGGGTTGCTGGCAATGCGAAATGCTGATCGAGAGGGTAAGACTCCGCTGAGGCGCTGATATTATATGCGCTCCTAATATCGGTATCTGTATCCTGTGGATCTTGCGCAGCGTTTAACAAGTTCAAGCATGGATTTGACGAGCAAATGGCCGCTATCGCACAATACCTCGCGTCCATCGATAAGGAAAACACCGCGATAGTGGAACAAGTTGCAGTCGCTGATGATAGCATTTCCCGCACAAGGCTCGAATACGACACGCGATCGGCGTTGTTGCACTCACAACGAGAGGGTCGTGATAAAATAGCTCGGGACACTCTACGCATTCGGGACGAAAACAAAAGAGCAGAAGGCGAGATTGAGCGCCTGATGAACTCACTGGCAATGGTTCAGTCGAGACAGAGCGAATTAATGACCAATGCCAATCGGCTCGGTATGTCGTGCGAAGATGAAGTTTTGGAACAGCAGCGATGCACTGAAGCTGCGGAAGCCGCCTCAAGCCACACGAACAGTACAACAGAGTTGTGCGTAAAGACCGAGAACAGTGTCGATGAGAAACTCGCGATTATCCGCGCTTGCGGCTTTCAAGACGCGTCTCGAAGCAACGTCGATAAGCTAATCCAAGTCACTGCTGAAAAGGTATAGTACTCGCACAAAACGCACTGATTTCAGCGATACTAGCATGCTCTAACTTTCACATCGTGGATAAACAGATACACCGCGCGAAAGAAGAGAAGGCGGCAGAGCTTGTGCGAAATGAAAACGCGCTGAAAACGAATTTCGAGAAGGTATTGATACGTCTCTGACTGACTACTTGCCCCGAGCACTGATACTTAGTCGCTGATGACAGCTGAAGGCTCATTACGACGATATATTGGGATCGATGCAATCGAACTACGCTGACGCAATTGCGTTGAAGGTGATGATTCGAATATTCATCACGTTTAGTGGCGCACGCTGACATTGGTTTACTACGTAGCGTCAAGAACACCAGCGTCTGTCGCAAGTACTCTGTGAGAAGATTGCGATGGCCAGCATCGCAATGAGCGAGCTATCGAAAGCGAGCGAACTCTCATCGACACCAGAAAAGACTTTCGTCGCTGAGCCTGATCAAGTTCAGACCAATCCAACAGCCGAATTCAGTAAACCAGCCAACATCACAACGGCATCATCGGCATCTATACGAGGACAAAGGGCTTCGCCTCCTCGCCCAACTCGGGAAGACTCTGCCAAATCAAACAACTCGACAACGAAAACCGCTGAAACTACGGGGAAAGTGCGTCGAGAAAGAAGTTTGCCGCCGCCAGCTCACGAAAAAGCAACAGTAAAACCCACCAGCCGGGCAAAGAAAACCTCGTCTACTGTTGGCAAAGCGCGGCGAGAAAGAGCTTCAACCTCGCGAACAAATCACGAAGAACACTCGAGCAAAGCGCAAGGCACATCTCCCGGGCCGAACGAATCAAACGATGAAGCCTCCAGCAAAATGAAAGCCCAATCTCCAGGCCCGCATGCAGCGTTGCAGTCTCAAAATGCTCAGTCGAAACAACCACGAGTCCAAGACCTCCCACTCACGGTCACGTCGGTACCGCCTCCTGCTCCACAGCGCGTAGCTACCACCAGAGGCGGTGAACTCGACAAAGCAGAAGGTGAATTTTCTCTGCCGTGTCATACTGAAGCCCACGACGACCTTGCTCTGTTGGGAAGCACTTGCTCGACAACCAATTTGCACCCAGAGCGACAAAAGCAACACCAACCAGCCGCAAAAGCTCGCGAGACAAAGAACACAGCGCAGCTGCCAGCCTCCAAGCTTCCGCGAAAGGCAGTTGACTCACATCCTAAACGCAAACTCCAACCTGCGGCAACCTCTCAGGACGCACTAGTTGTCCAATCTCGACGAGTCGAGAAATGTGCTCATGCAAAAGATCCATCACTTCGTCATCCCGCGGGTCATATCCAAGGCGTTCAGACACAAGCTACAAAGTCAAGCCAACAACTTCAAGCTAGTGCTCGCATGGCAGTGGTGCGTGCAAGGCATTAGATGTCAGACCTGACCACCCCATTGTGCTCACCTTACATTGTGTATCCACCAGCCAAAACCGACCGCGGTCAAGCCGATCCCAAAATCTGCCCGACCACTGGCTGCTCCCAAAATGAAAGCACGAAAGGCAAGCCAAGCTGTCGATTGGTTCGCGGACGACAGTTTTTCGTTTAGCTAGGAAGTTTAGTTTGACCCATCGCCAAGTCACGGGGTGCCAGAAGTAGACAATCCATCCGTATTTGGACTCGAGACAATCATGGCAAAGGAATACAGCGGAGCCCTCCACATCTGCCAGACGTGTCATCTACGCTCTGGACTCGCAGCGCCAGATAAAGAAAAACACAGAGCGCACGTCATGATCTCGTGTTGAGTTGGACAATATTTGTAAAATGTGGGGCCCGGAGGTGACGCGTTCTGGAATCCTGCAGCTCTGGACCAGATGTCTGCGACGTGTGAGCATTCTGCCTCAACTCCTTTGTTTTTCCGCCAGAGTAAAAGAAGGCACTGTGGTCGGTCTTCCTTGAAGAGTGCTGATTGCACCTTCGCCTCACTTTCGCTATCCTAGGCAATGGGATTTCGCTACCGAGATCAGGATCGCGCCCAGGCCAATGGGAATGCGATTCAGCCGGATAGCATTCCATTCCGTGCTCTCACTGCAGATTGACTAGCTTCTAAGTACGAGCGAGGTCTCTAATCGCGTCCATATCGCCAGACACGAGTCCTACTCGACATCCCGCCACAAGTACGCTCTCAATTCATTATTCCCGTCACTTCGCCACACAAAACGCTCTCCCAGCGTTCCTCCTCCTGATGAACGTTTGTCTCGCCACGCTCATGGCTACGCTGGCGGCCGCCACTCCCAGTGTGACGGCCACCGCGACGGTCGCGCTCTGCAATGTTCACCACACACTCACGGCGATGGGTGCGGTCGATCTCGTTGTGCGCATGAACACACACAAAAATCGCCAAGACCACGGAGAGCTTCCGTGAGGCCACGCTACAGTGCAGACAGTACTGTACGTACTACAGTATTGACCGAGGCGGCTGGGTGCGTAGGGCACCCCTTTCTATTCGCGTTTCTTCCAAAACGTTTGCACTTTCTCTCTGTCGTCCTCAATTCAAACGCTGATTGGCTCGACCTAACTTCAACGCGTGTTTGATTGGCTGGAAGCAGATCCTTTCTTGGTGGAGCTGCTGAGTGCATTTCGTGTCCGAGATGCGGTCCATGACCATGCACTGAAATGTCAGAGGCAATCGTAAAGCGGGGTCAATGCTGGTGATACTGGTACCGATACTCGTATTGTTTCTATTCGATAATATCAATACAGCTAAATATACAATACTTCTAAGTGACGTGTGGAGCGAACGAGACGGTCTCAGGGTCTTGTGTGGAACGTCACATGGGAGACGGGCTCCACGGGCGAGTACGTCGACTCGAGCGTCGAGTTGAGACTGGTCTTGAGCAAGTCAGTGTTGTCCCAATCGAGGTTGGCGTCAATGGTGCCCATGTACTCGTGGCTGGCGCGGCAATCGAGCGAGCAAAAGCCGTGCTGCGGACGGCTCGCGGCGTCGTGCGTCAAGGAATATCTGCGTTGGCAGTTGAGGCATCGTGCCTTCTGCTTCTGCGCTTGTGGTTGGCACTCCTGGTTGCCGTCACTCGGTGTTGAGAGGCTTCGCCGCTGCCGGTGCAGCTGCGAGGCCGTCACATCAAGCAGTTCGTTGAGTACAGGCACCATGCCCCAGCCGACGGCATCGCGGCCGCCATAGGAGCGAGCACGCGAAAGACTTGGTGGCTTTGAAGCTAGTGTCTTGTGATGGTGGTGGTGGGTAGTGGATTTGGATCGGCAGCGGAACGACGCCGCACGCACGAGCTTTTGGACCGTCGAGCAAGACCACGTGAGCCCGCGCGGGAGCTGCGAGGATGCCAAGTCGATGGAGAGCGTAGACGCCATTAAATCTGTGAGTAGTGGGACGTTGATGCAGTGGAGCAAATTGCAATGTGAGATTGGAGACGGAGGCTCAAGACTTGAAGCGGTGCGAAAGACGGACGAGAGAACCGACCTCGGTCTGCGGCGCGGCGGCGCGGTAAACAGCAAAAAAAGGTCCGCGGCTGGCGACGGGGACGCGGCGTTTCGCGTCGAACCAAACGGAAGGGTGAGATTTTGAGACGCCACGTCCCAAGGTATCAGACCCATGCGTTTGTATACAAAACGCGACTTGGCTGCAAAGAGCCGCCACCACTGGGCGGACGAAAAGCATGGTCGAGACTGAAGCCGCGCGAACAAAAAACAAGGGCAACAGCCCACAATACTTCAAATTGGCGAAGAGTCATTATTTGCGTCACGTTCGGAGCTGGTGATACAGTCACTGCCACACAGAAACGCGCACACGCCCACGCACGCACCCCCGCCGTCCTCTGTGCCATGCGAGAGAGCGGCCACCGTCAAGTGAGCCACAGCTTTCGAGTCCCACACTGTTGTAGATGATCGCCGCGTCCCAGCTGGGCACTCTCCCCTGCCACGCCGAATCTCTTTGGGATCTGGGAGCGAGAGCGAGCTGTTCGGATGAGTGACGAATTGTCGTCTATCTCAAGCGGCCATGCATTCCACCGTGTTCGAAAGCGATAGAGGCAGACGAGCCAGTGGTGTGTGGGCGGACATGCTTCACGGCCGGGGGGGGGGGGGGGG
>JAADVC010000507.1:0-19619 GCA_023334575.1 Pythium volutum
GAGAATAGTGACCTTAAGATGTCACTATGACCTTGTTGCTCCGGCAACCGTAACGAGTCTGGGTTTGGGAGTGATCCGTATGCAAAAATGGTCTTGTCACAGACTATTAAATAGTCTATGTTGAGCCGTAAATCCGGAAAACTGTTTTTTTAGTTTTCCGAATTTACGGCTCAACAGAGACTGAAACTGTAACCGATCTTGGGCCGATCTTGGAATGTGAATGAATGATATGATGCGACAATGTTTTTTTCGGGATCCCATTCGCCTTCCCATTGTATTATCTCATTCGCCTTCCCATCGTACCATCTCATTGTTGGGTGTATCATTGTGTATCATCCAGTTGTAGTGTGACTGGGTCCCACAGGCACATCGATTAATAGGGCCCATCACGATGACGATCTGTGTGCTGGAGCCGACTCGAGATCATTCACGCTCACTTCCGATTACGCATCACCATGGACACTTGCAGCGACTGTGGCGAATAATCGTCGTCGCTATCGCATAACAGCGACGTTTGCTGAAGAAAGAACCAGTCCTTCTGTGGCATCGTCGTCGGAGAAGGCTATGGTGAGTCCGTTCGTTGCGATGCTGATGAAATGAGATCCAACAAACTTCTCATATAGGGTTCTACAGCCGCCTAGGGTAAGCTCACCTGACTTCTATTCTAGCGAAATGTTGGACCTGCCATTGAGCAAAGTCCATCCCGAGAGGCTGCGCGAGCGCGGCATGGTTCTCTCTCTCTCTGTAATAGGGTTGTGGACCTGATTGCTTGTCCTGGAGTCCATGGCCGCGTTGCCACCCGCATCCACCATCTTGCTGTAGGTCCTGAGATGCTGTGTCCATTGGTCGACTCCCACGATGTCTCCCAGTCGTCGGGCATGCACATCGAGCTACTGCCCCCAAAACGAGCGTCTTAAGGAGCTGCGTAGCTGTAGCAGGATGAACTGGCTGTCTCCCGCCACCTCGAGGGGTTCATTGGTGTTCGTGTGCTGCACGCAGGCCAGTGGGGGCCCCGTTGTACTCGTTTTGGATGTTGGTTGTCGTGGCACCTGCTGCTGACATCGCTGCTGACCATACAAGGGCGGCTCGGGTGGCGTGGTGGGTGGTTTTCACATCCACTGCGCCGCTTCCTCCGGGTTCCGGGCTCCCGCGCGATTCTCCGTCAACGAACAAGATGCAGTGCTGATCAGCCATCGGCTGCACCGCCTCTGGAACCGCCTCGGCTTCGAGGTCACCGCGTCGCAGGACCTCCACGGCCGCAGCCGTGTGGCAACTGGTTGAGCAGTCGGCGGTGCGTCTCCAGCGTAGGCCCAGTAGCGTTATCCTGAGGGTGCCATCGTGATACGGCTTGGCTTGAGACGCTGGCCAAATGGACTCGGGGTCGTCAGCGTCGTTGTGCCAACGCCAGATGGTGTGCATCATCGCGACTTGCATTCGCCAGGCCGGCTTGGGTGGCCTGGTGTGTGGCGTTGGTGGCTTCCAGTGTGGGCTTGGGAAGGTGACGCAGTTCAGGGCACTCTCATACGATGCTGGGCATGGTCTGAGTTTTGAGGCTGAAGGCCGTGTGGCTAAACGCATGGGAACGTGGTCTAGTTGTTGAGCTCCAGAGGTGCGACCACCGCTGGTTGCGTGCCTCCCAGAGCATACGCGCGTTGGGGCAGTCCCAAATGGTTTGGTTGACCTCTCTGCCGCCGGAGCCCAGTTCGAGATAATTGGTACAGATGACGGCTTGATGCGCCTGCGACCAACTGGTCACACGAGGTCCCTTGATACGATAGAGGAGTAGGTGACGCGACGCAGAGGCCCTGGGATCGTTAAGATTTCGTCCCAGTCGAGCTCGTCTCGTCTAATGCGTGGCGATGTCTGGGTCTAATTGGGCCCACCGTTCTTGGCGGCCGCGTCATTGTGTGTGTGTGTCTGCGCGTGGCGTCGTAGTAGATCTCGCCAGTCTCCCGCCGATCGGGGTTCAGTGGCTCGCCAGAGCGTGGGGATATCGCTGAACCAAACGTGCGAGTGGAAGCGTACTAGAGGATTATTGGTGAAATGGCGCTCAGCCTCCGTCGCACCGCTCGTGCTGGCAACGCTGCCGCCCTCGATGCGGATTCCCTCGACTGGGCTGGGCCCGTTCGTTGTGAGGGATATATTTTGCTGCCAACACCGAGAGGAAACAGCGTCGCTCATCTGCCTCCCCGATCGTCGCCATCGCTGCATTTGCCCGTGCGACAGAACTCGCTCGCCACCACGACACGCAAGCACACGTCGAGGGCGAGCAGGAGAAGAAAACGCACGCAGGGCACGATGAGGGAGAGCATGATAAGTCCCACCCGGACCTCGTTTATTTCCCGAGTGGGTCCGCCTGCTCCTACAACAACCGAGCCAGGTACGTGGAAGGCTCGCCCAAGTCCATATTCTCAAGGATCACCGGTGTCCGCACTCGCGTCAACCTAATAGTTACCCTCACGTGGACTGAATGACTTAGTTCCATGCACGTGTCGTGTCTGAGTTTATTCAGCTGCAAGCTATCGGTATCAAGATTGGCTACTCCCTGCTGCAAGAAATCACACGCTACCAACTCGAACAGTAAAACGCAAAGTGGTAGGCGTCAACTGTCGTGCACGGCAAACAATGATTGACAATATCGGCTCGGGATGGGTGCAGACGATGTGCGAGCGCCACGGCGTCGTTTTGAGATGCGTTTCCGGCAAAATCGCAGTGAATGAGTAAAAGCAGAACAGCATCGAGCGTGCGATTTTATACAATCTTGGCCAAGTCAAGTGTGATTTTGCGGGCATTTGGACGATGACACAACGCTCACCATGGTCGAGACGCACTTCATTGTGAACATGGACGACGGGAAGACTCTCGAGTTTTGAGGTACCTGTCGTGTCAAGTATCACGGCATTGTCTCCGGAGGGGAGGGAGTGACACTTATAGTCACCCTCCGTGGGGACAAGGACGCGTGCTCGGAGACGCTCCTGGTCATTTTCATGAACGTCAAGTGCAACTATCCCATGCGCGGTGTCCCCCGTTGAATGGCATTATATATCGCTCCGGTCCAAAGGGTTGGATGGTTCGACGCACGTTTTGCGAGTGATTGAAGAACGAACAGTGTGTCCGTCGAGGCCCGAAACCCAAATAATTTAATGGACAACGTGGCTGGCCACAAAGCCGTCGAGACAACGGAGAACCTGGAAGAGCGTGGGCCGATCGAGACTATGCTGGAACACTAGAAGGTCTCCATTCGATTCATCCCCCCAAACAGCACGTACCTTTGCCAGCCTACAGGCTATGATACAATGCGGACTCAACATGGACATCAACGGGATGTGGGAGGAGTCGCGCTTTTCAGAACTCAAGCCATCGTGTCCAATGTTCGCGAGTTTTATGACGGTAAGAAACCTGAGAACTTTTGCGAGGCGATAGTGTAGGAATTAAGCAATGCGTTGCAACCCACGCATATATATGCATTTTAGGCTGTGTTCAGAATTGGTCTGACACAGACCAATTCGAGGTTGGTGTCCAAAACGGGGGCTCAGAAATGGTCTGGTACAGTCTAAATATGGTCGGCGGAGCAGTGACAAACATGTAGTCACTGTTTTGGAATCAGTGACTCAAAAGGCACTAAGTCGAGGTGTTCATGGCCATGTTCTCTCAGGGCACCTCCCGGGAGAAAATCGACGGATTTGATTAGCTGAATATTGACATTTTGACTTACGCTGGGACCTACCCTCCTCCCGCTCCGGACAAAGGATACACTTTTCGGAAGTGGGAGATGTTTTGGGAGCTCCGTCAAAAATGAACAACTAGAGCTGCGGTCGAGATATCCAACACTGTACGAACGCCCCCATTACACAACCACTTTAGGTGGCAGTTTGGTCCGGCACATGTTTTTGTCGTCGAGATATGTTCATCTAAAATTCTGCCATACAATATCGAAGCTGTATGGGGATGGATCGTTAATGTGCACAAACGGAGCTCCAGCCCCGCTCCCGGGAAAATCATAAGAACGTCTCTCAGCGGCCGTGGAAAACGCCAGATAGTACCTTCAAATTGTGACCGTACAAATCACGAGGTAAAACAGTGACTGTTCACTCCATTTTATAGTTGTATTTACCTTTCATTCTGCGATTTCCGTGTGAAGAAAGACGAGGGAGCGCCAGCAAAACAGCGAGAGCACGACAGCTGTGGCTGAAGTATCTTCTGGTACGTGTAGATAGATAGAGAAATAGATAAGGATTTGGTCTGCAGCTTAACAGCACAGAACATCTTAGAAACTCGAGCACTCCAACCTTTTTGAGGCATTGTATTGTTGTCATCGTCACAATCACGAAGTCGCGACAGCCAAGCAGGGGTCGCATACATCGACGAGAAGGAGATGGTCGAGTGGTTGCGGTGGTACAAGCACCCGCCAGTCACGAGCTTGGATAATGTGAGCCGTTTAGTGCTGCGTGGCTCACATTGTTCCTCAAGCATCACTTGCCAAGCAAGAGCGGCAGCGATGTTGGTGTTACAGTGCCACGACTGAATGGCCAGGATATGATATGGAGGAACAGGTATGTCCATTGTTGCTGAACATGCCTTTGCTACTGCGATTGAAGGGTTGGACTGCGCAGGCGAGCGAGTGTTCGTGATACGCTCTGTGCCACCAAAAGAGACTCGGTGAACTTTCTCTGCTGGACTGCTCGCCACGAATCCCATTCGGGCTTTAGGGCCGGCACAAAGAAGCTAATGCTGATCGAGTCGATACTCCACAATTTAAAGTGCTTTCTCCAGCCGTCGGTGGGTAAACGACGCAGTTGATGGACTTGAAGGTCGCCGATGATGACCCGAAATGGTCGATGTTACCTCGTACGAGGCCGCCGCCAATTCCCCATGCAAAGTGTAACTTATTCTGGTCTACTGATACATATCCAACGAAAATACGTCGACGATACATACTGCGTTTTTTTTCTGTGGTCACAAGACCAGTGGAAGTCGCTGAGAGATCCCGTGCCGAACAACGCGATGCGTCACAGTTTATATGACACAGTCATTTTGGCTGCTCTAATGGTGTCCGTATGAGGTGAGCCAACTGTGCCGTAAGAAAATTATGGAATCGTTCCGGAATGTGACCGGTCCCGTCGAACTGTAGCAGCACATAAGGGAAATGGTTTCACAGAGTGAGTTCCGTCCACTCTCACAATTTGTGTGGCGCCTCATGCCAGCCAATGAAGCTCATTCCGGACACGCCCTTACGGGAGCAACTGCCGTATCGATAGCCCGTTTATTTGTGCGGAGCGAGGAGGCCGAGCCATTTCTCCTCTCCTCGGCGAGGCGTCACGACGGGCAGTTCCCGCTGATCGCAACGCGACACCGGGCCTGCCGAGGCGCCGGCACCACGCGGGTGCTTGGTGTTTTCGTCGTGAAGTCCGTCCAGATTCGAACGTCGGTCATTGCGCTGCTACAGCGCTGCGAGTCTACCAAGCTGTGAGTCTGCCAGTAAACGGTAAGCAGGCGACCAAGCACACTGATCTGCATTGTCTACCATTATGATGTTGTGCAGGAAAAGATATGCATTGGCAGGATTATGAATGAAGACTGCGACAGATACTGTACGAGGCCCATGTAGGAATGGAATTCAAAGGACGGACGCGTGCGGCGCAATGGGCTTTGCAATCAGCTTGTCGTGTTTTTGGTGTTCTGTGGGCGTGATCGTGTCAACAAATTGTGCAGCGTCCAACCAAGCTGCCGCACGACGGATGACTGGCACGATGCCATCCAGCCAAATGGTAATACAGCGCCGGAAACGTGTGCGAATACTGGAAGCCTGTGCTGTGGGTTTCTGTTTGTCGATCATGTTGAACTAGTCCTCCCAGTGCTTACTCACAGCGAATATTTGCGTCATCCATGCCCTGCCCATGTCGGGTGGTACCGCCGATTCATCCGGCGTGATCTTCAGAATAGCGATTCGAGTACACATGGCACTGAACAGAGTCTGCATTCCCTTTCCACGGCGCACCCCCTCGTCGAGCAATGGCTTTCTCGTGTACCACGTGTACACAAAAGACGACACCGTGCCATTCCAAACCTCACCAGCCGAAATCATTGGGGGGAGTTCTCTCAGCGTATCCGCTGAGAGCTAACACAGCTCTGAAAAACAGGCTAGATATGGGGAATGATTGTCAGATTGCATGTTTTCCTATTTTAGACACGAGAAATGCAGCTTTTATCTTCCACTTCCGAAGGAATGGTTGTGTGCCCTAATCTAGGTGCGCGCATAGGAAGAGTTCGAGGACTGTTGGTCGGCAGATGCTAGAGTGTTTGTCAAAACTCCCAAGACTCATATTCGATAAACGGAGAGTGCATATCATTGCAACTTTCTCGGATCTGGGAGAAGCCGTGCTTCGAGGCCCCTCGACTGGGACGAGAGTATCTCAGAAAGAGAGCAACCCATACGAAGTGAACGGTTTGGAATCCGCGCCACGCCCGAGGTCGCCGACAACGTCATCCACCGCAGCATCACGTGCGCGGTGTGTGGCCAGGTCTGCACGGTCGACGCGACGCTCGGTGCGTTGCTGCAAATGCGCGTCTCGTGGAAGGCGACCGCCGGTGTGTCGAACACGTACTCGGTCGATGGCTATGTGTTTTGGTGCTTTAGAACCGGGTAAAACGGGCATGTGAGCCGCCTGAAGCGCCGCCGCCACGATCTCGTTCCGCGACTCACTTTGCAGGCGTGGTCGCGCTGCGGACTCGTTTACGAGGCCACGTACAAGTCAAACTTCAACCGTACACCTCCCGCGCGACCTGCGCAAAACGTTTTGCAGATCTGGCTCGACAGCTCGCCGATCGCGCGCGAGGAGGACGGCAATGTGTGCGCGTACCTGCGACTTCACGCTGTTCATGTTCGGCTACGGCAGCGTATGACAACGTCGACAACGCCAATTTCATGTCGACACAAGTACACGAACGTGTAATGCGAGGTCACTTTGGCCGTAGAGGGTGGCGATCGATCGCGCTGACCGTACTACTCGCGTGGAACACGGTCGCGGGTGGCAGCGGCCGCAGCCAAATCGCCAAGAAGTTTGTGTTGAAGCTCGAACACGGAGGTCAAGGTAAATTGCGGCTTCCAGTTTGAGTACTACGACGACGCCAACGTCGACAACGACTCATGCACGACCGAGCGGCGGCTCACGAACTGCGACCGCCCGACGCTGCAGACCTACAACAGCACCGTGTGTCGACACGGTCAGAAATGGCTCGGCCGGCGCGTTCGAGGCGTGTACCGATAACCCCTTCAAGTTCGCAGGCACCAGCACATTCAGAAACGTGGTCACGAGCTCGAGGACTGCAGTCGTTTGTGGCGCTGTCTGAATCCCCCACGGGCAAACGCAAGCGATACTGGCAACTCGGTGCTGCTCACCCTCGAGATACACGAGAGCGATAAGGTGGCCCAGGCCATGGCCCCGCTGCTGAGTTTTCGTAGCCTACGACTCGTAGGTAGTGGCAGTGCTGCTGAGCTGCGGTCGTGGCGCTTATGTGATTTATTTACACACCAGTCGTGGCGGTTGTGGTGGTCGCGCTGGCCAACACACGTGGCAAGAAGAAACAGTCGGTGCATGGCGGACGGGAGAATTCAAGGCGTACCAGAATCTGCGTATCTCTCCAGAAAACTACCAAATATCCATTCTGGTCACTCTAAATAAACAAAAAAAAGTCAGACGGTCACATCCCAGACTATGTCATCGTGCTTTTGGGTTAGATGCCTCTAAACGGGAGCGAGCCTCCCTGCGAGCGGACCCATGCCGACGACTCTATTCATCAATCTTTTTGCGGGGGTCTGGGGGCGCAACCCCCAGAATTAGTACCCTTAGTGCACTGAGACTCGTAGACAGTACATCCCCACTGGCGGACAGGGAGCCAAGAAGATCGAGTGGATGCCACGGTGGGGAGCTGGAACTTAGCTTTCTTCATTACCACGGGCACCGCATTCGGTCCGGATGAGATATGGGTTCTACTATAGAACTTCTATAGTGTGTGTAAGCATACAAGTAGAATACCACCCGTCGCAGCATCGCTATATTTTCCGCTGAGAGAATACACCGGGGCGGAAAGCACTGGCCAGCAGTCATGCACGGTCGAGAGTGATTGTGAAATGGGAGGAGTCATGGATGGACAGACCTGATTTGCTTTTTCGCTGAGGCGATGCACCAGCTGTGAGACTTGAGATGACAGATTCTCCACTTGCTCTCCCAGTCGGACGACCAAGCACTCCAGTCGGGTTTGCTCCTCGGCTGGACACGGCTGCAGCTCTTGCTTTTGGTACCGCGCACGGATACAATCGCCGGCTCTGAGCAACAACGGCAGTGCAACATTTGACTCAGTCGCAGCGCGAGACACAGTGGTGGCAAACTGAGACCGTGGATTGGCAGCCATTGTATCTGATAGATGGACAAGCACAGCAGCAACCATGAGATTCAGCACAGCTGGCTAAATATTGCATTTGGTGGATTCCCCTGTGAAGCCAGTCGCAGACGCAAACAGCACCCGCTGGAAGCAGAGAATACCGATACACTCTTCGGTTGAGAACACATCTGCGGCGATAGAAAGCGCTGGCATCTCGACGTCGTCGTTCGAGTCCCAGCAGGACAGCCGCTTGGCAATCTTTTGATCCTCAGTGAGAGTGGTCCCCACTTATGCGAATACCTTACTGAGCGCGTGATATACTGGGGCGCCGATGGTCTCTCACGGACACGTGCATGCGACAGTGTCGTCGTCATCTTCCGCGCCCCGCGACAAAGCCTCAAGTTGAGTGACCGCTCCGATTGGTTCGATTTCTTGATTGTCGCCACTGACGGGCTCAAGGCTGTGCTGCTTGAACATATTGAAAACGAGCGGACTTGGGCAGGTAGACGTAGCTATGACCACTGCGAGAGCGTGATCTGGGCACAGACGCCATATATCTGTGTGCGGGTACATGCTGATCCCTCGCAGAGACGACTTCTTAATTCGCGTATAGCTGATAAAAGCTCGCCACCGCTCGTACCGAGAATCTGTGACTTGAGCAGCCAACCCGAGTCTATGGACCGTCCCAGCATGTGCCACTGGAAAATCAAATGCGACGCGAAGTGGAGAGAGTCGATATCGCCCTTTGCAAACAGTAGGTCGACAAGCTTGTACATATCTGAGACCATAGCGGTTGGTGCTTGCTTCGGACAACGCAGAGACGCATCACACGCTCACCTTTTTTCTTCATGTTGGAGCGAGTCCTTCGACAGCAGCCATCGTCGAGCGGCATAAAATTCCCACAGCGGACTTGCTTGATCTGGGATAGATAGTTGTCTGCCGTGCCGTACAATAGGACGCCCACATCATTCGTCGCCTTGGCACTCTCGTAGTTGTACAAACGCGTGACCAGCTCTCGAGAACACTGTGCAGGCAGTACTTAGGTAGGGGGCGACTCTTGCTGCCATAGTCAATCGAGCCGTAGACGCGACACTCTCCCACGTGATGTCGGAGTCAGTCATAAAACGTTCGAACAGACGTATCGCTGATTGATGCTGCCCGTGGGTGTCGACGGGAACGGAGAACACGTTGTGGCTGCGGATGTTGTTGAGCGGAGGTCCTATGACAGCGCTTGGAGATGTCCCTGTCGGCGGCTTGGACTGCTCACGTCTGCCTCGCTTTTCACAGGCGCGGGTTGGGATTTGGAAGCAACGTCCACAGGCGGCGCCGCAATGGCGTTGACCAGCCCTTGGCTTCACGGTTGGGATGGCCCGACCCCTGACCCCTGGGTCATCCCGAAACAGATGGCCTAGCCAGGGCCAGGCCATAGATTTTTGCTGGGTTTTTGGGTTAACAGCGCTCTATTAAAGAGGAATGACCCTCACGGTACTCCGATAGCCCGTACTTTAGCGGATTGACCCGAAGATACGGGCCACCAAGAGTCGTCAAAGTTGCAATCTTTCCGACGACGCGGCCCTTCCCGCACTCCACAACAAGAACTCACCATGGACATCGTCCCCGCGCGTAAGTTTCTCCACCTTCAGCGCGCCGACGAAGCAGGGCGGGAGGATGCACGAGCTGAGGGATTGCGCTCGGACGTGAAGCGGCTATCCACTAAGCAGGCGCAGCTTCTTCAACTTCAATTCGAAGCGGCGCAGTACCAGAAGGCCTACATCGACCAACGAGTCGGCGCTGCGGCGCACGAAGCGCGCAACAGTGCGGAAGCTCTCGGCGTCGCGGTAACTCAAGTACACGCCGACCAACTGGTGATTAAAGAACATCTCGGCGCTCATCTACAGGCAGTGGAAGACTTTATGCGTCGGCAGGTCGACTCGATTATCCAAGATGTGTCACATCGCCAGTTTCTAGGGCTCGGAGCCGTAGATCGGCGTTTGGATGAGCTTGCGCAGAATGCTCTCACAAACACCCAACAGGTCACGACCATACGCACGAAACAGGAAGAAGCGCTGACCAGCTACCGGCAAGAAATACAACGCCGTATTGACGATCTCGAAGCCAACGCAACGCATGCAATTCGCAACCTCGAAGGCCAGATCACCGTGCGCAAAAACGACAGCTCCGACGATCTCTCCCAACGCGTTGAGGGAATGGCGACTGAGTTCCGAAACGGCCACAGCTCGCTGGCAAGGGCGCTTGCGATGCTCGAGCAGCAATTGGCCGCCCAGACCACAGCCGCGCAGGACAAGAAGTCAAGCGTACCGTCTCCAGCTCTCGAGGAGATCAAGAACAATTTGCAACTCCGATTGTTTGCGGCTCTGGCCCAGAACACGAAAGCTATCGGTGACGCCGAGGCGCGAGTTGCAGGGTGGGTGCGAACGGAGCTGGCAAACCTCGCCTCCAGTGCCGCTGTTCGCGCGACCGAGAAAAAACTCTTGGCGCAAGAGGATGAGATTGCTTCTCTCCGCTCGACTCTGCTCCCGCTGGTGGCATCACTACAGGAACGCATTACACAGCAAGAGCGAGAGATACAGCAGCTGAAAGTTCAGCTGATCGAGCAAGAAAGGCATCATTCACAGCAGGCAACCCATTTACAGACGAGTTTTGAAGTTCGCGCCGAGGCTTGGTTGGCACGACAGCAAGTGCCTCGAACTAAGTTCCTGGTGGCAAGCTAACCTCTATCACTATACTGATCGACTGTTTTGTTTTTTTAACAGCAACTAGAATGATCGGCGACACTGAATCGTCGGGCAGTGAGCCGGAGATCCCCCTTCCGTCGACGTGAGCACCGGCACGCCAATGCTCGTTTCAGCTCCCACCGCTCTACCATTTACGTACGAGAATCTTCGACAAATGGCACGTTCGAGTTCCGGTCCCACTGTTGTTCTCGAACCTCGGTTGGCATCCGTCGTTGGTGCTCGCTCGATTTCCGTGCCGCCATCATCAGCAAGCCAGGCGAGCGCTTTTGGTTATGAGAATGACTTCTATGCTAGTGAAAATGAAGAATCGCCAACGCCAACACCTGCCGCGCGTGCGCTGCGAGCAACCAGTCACGTCGACCACAGAACGGCCGAGCCGGGTCTTGAAGTGCTGCAAACGCGATCAAGCCCCAACCTAGCTTGCACAAACGCACACCCGGCCGCACGCACACGAGCATTGACCAGTGACGGCAATGAGCAGCACCAATCGTTGCGCCTTGGTGCCACGTCTACGACCACTGCCAGCCTTCGGGAAATGCGAGCAGCTCGCCGTGCCGAGCGCAAAGCCGTCGACCAGCACACGAGTGACGTACAGACGCGATCGACAGCCACACGAGCCCGCACAAGCCACACGTTCCGAGGTATTGGCGAGTGAGACTGAGGAGCAGATCTTGTCGACGCTTCCGGCTGCGAGGACTCGGGCGGTTACCACCCGATCTCACACACGCGCTTCTCGAGCGACACGCTCGGACGCGTCGGCCAGCGAGACCGAAGAGCAGATCCTGTCGACGCTTCCGACTGCGGCGACGCGTCCACAACCCGCTCGCTACACGGTTTCCACAACTTGGGAGGTGGCGACGACAAGCGCCAGAGACGGACTGGCGACTAGGAATGAGACACCATCCAGGACGAAAAAGCCAAAGACCAAACTTGAACTCGCACGCGAAGCCGCCCGTCATACTGTTGCAAAATCGATCCGTTACCGAGAGAGAGAGTTGCGAAAGTGAGTAGATCTCCATTGTACAGATGTATTTTTTATTCAGAATGAAATGCTAAGATCTCCTTCCATTTCTTCGTATCCATCGTCGTCGCTGCCGTCGCGGTCATAAATTGTTGTGTTGGAATATACCTGGGGTGGGGTGCGGTTGAAGTCAACATCGCTGTCGCTCTCCTCGTCCTCATGACGACGATCGTCGTCACTGGGAAGCGTAGTTGCATGGGCGCTTGAGGGCAAGTGGTCCTCCCGCTCGTCTCTTGGAATGGCTTCACACTGCGTGGGGTCGATAAAATTGCGATTGCAATTCACAAATCCGCTCATATCCACGTTTACACCGCCGGTTCGGCCTCGTTGGGGTGTTATCTGCCTCCCAGAGTTGCCGAAATCGCGCTCGATCTGGGCAGACGTTGACGGAATGGCGAACAATGCTCGAGCGGCTAGTGGAAGTAATTTGTACTGCTCAATTTGTGCCTGCCGCCCCCAGAAATCCGTCACAAACTCCAGTGCTTTGCCGTTATCGTCTCGAAGAAGCTCTGTCTCATCGGTCTGCCACTGAATCAGCTCCGCTCGAGCCTGCTGCGTGAAGTCTGGGCGCACCGTAGCCGTTCTTGGCGCTCGCACGCGTCGGAACAGAGTAAGATTTTCATCGCCATCGAGCTGATTTTGTTACTGTCGAGCGATGGCCGGTGGGGCTGCGGGCGGGCTGGCAAAAACGGTCAACTCGCTGATGAGCTTGTTGTTGATGATCTCGACGACAGTGTTGTAGTTTGCTTCGTGACTCGCCTCATTCTCACCATACTGCTGATTTAAGAGCATGACGACCGGCTTGAGTGATCCTTCCAGGTCCTTAAAATCTGGATGGAGCGCGAGCTGCATCTCGAACACAAATGGGCTGCGCTTCATCTCCTTGCGCTCGGTGTACCTTCTGAAGTAGCGCACGTGGGAGGCGTCGCACAACAGCTGGCGAGTTTGCTTTGCAAGTGGTGTCAAATCTTCCTCTTGGAAATACTGAAGAGGCTCAATCGAGTGGTAGTCGCGCAGCGGAACCGCGGGGTTCAGCTCGCGGAGGCGCAGCTTGAAGAGAGCGAGGAGAACATCGACTTGAACTGGAGACTCACTCTGTGCTTTTGCGTTGAAGGCAGCAATGGGCGTGATCAGCTAGAGGATTTGGATCAGATCACGCTTGTGGCCCGCAAGTGGAAATTCCGGTGGGGTTTCTCCTTGTCGTACTGCCTTGGCCTCGCGTGCCCGGTACCACGCTTTCAGAATATCCCACTTCACCAAAATCCGTTCGATCACACGCTTCAAGCCAATGAAGCGGGTGAGATCGGTAGTTCAGAAGCTGCGTGGACTGATCTGTAGATAGCTGGCCACACAAATCCTTGAAAAGACTGCCCATGACCTCGACCCGTTGGGTCTGAAATACTGTGTTCGTAATCTTCTTGAGCAGCCTGGTCATGGGCTTGTTCTTCGACTTCGTCACATCGTCGATAAGCCCACATGCTGCCTTGGTCGCGGCATTCGATAGATGGGCGAGGCACCATTCCCATCGGAGAGAAAAACGGTGGCTCATCATCCATTTTACTTCTGATCCCGCGTCGGTTGTCGACCCGAACAGGTCAGTCCGTCGGATACCAAAGTCTCTCAATATGCTCATGATCCACTTCCAGAATGGGTAGCGAATCTTGTGCATTGAGTGAGGGCAGGGGTCGATGCCGTCGCGAAGGCACCCTTTGCAGCTGCGGTCGCGATCTCCAAACGGCGGGTCAAACTGCCGTATCCCGAGTAGGACCGACCGAAAACGGAAAGTCGCATCGACCATGTATAGACGGACACCAATTTATTTCTTGTGTTGAACCTCTGAGGTCCAAAAGTCGGTAACGATGGTGAAAAAGGCACCGCGATTGCTTCGCGCCGAGTTGATGAGTCCGAGAATCTCGCGTTTGCCGCACGCATAGAGCTCGACAATCGAGTGCTGGACCAGTTTACGATGGAGAGGCGTCTGAGCGGCCTCCCTATAGCACAACCTGCGCAGGAGCACCGACTCTTTGGATTCCACGGACGAGAACGGCAAATTGTTGGCGACAATCTTCAACGTCTCGAGAAGAATCATGCAGCGTGCGGGATTTTCGCGGTATAGCTCACTGGGCTCATAGACTTTGACAGCATCGTCCTCACTATGCTTCTTCGTTTGTGTTTCCATGATCTTGAACGAGATGACGCCGTGAGCACTCTTGAGATTGTCTGTCGCCTTAGAAGTCTTGCCTTTCCTCATATTCAAACGGACTTGAGCTTGTCGGCAGGCATCGGAAGCGTGGCAGATCCACCAGAACTGATTCGAGTCGGTCGTGTCCACGATGCGCACACCCCATGAGAACACGATATAAGTGTTCAGCGTGCTCTTAGGAGCAACAGCGAAGCCTGGAGGCGCTTCGAAGGCGCGGATGGATTCTCGGACGACCTCGGGGACATGGTCGCGCACAAATTGAGGCTCGAGAGCACTTTGTTGACGATGCGCACCGGCGGCGTCCATGTAGAAGAGAGTGAAGGAAAAGCGAACAAATCGGCGGGGTGGATGTTGGTGATGTTTGCAATGGCACTGCGACACAAGAGGCCCTGCAAAGATCCGCGCCTCATGTCGACGAGCCACAGCCGCCCATGCGGCCTCACAGAGACCCGCGCCTCTTCCCGATGAGCCACAGCCGCCTGTGCGACCCACAAAGACCCGCACCGCTTGCCGACGAGCCGGTCGCATTGCCACAAGATCGCCACTCACGAGTTGAAGTCATATATTACGGAAAGCTTTCACAGAGTTTGTGACAGAGCTGGCCGACACGTGGGCCATCGGGGTCAACCACAGATGGCCCAATGGTCGGCCAAACGCGATTGTAACACATGACCCATCTGTCGGGGCTATCTGCACCTTCTGCGCACGGGGCCATCCCAACTGTGCTTGGCTTGCATGAGGCTTCTTGCGCTTGGGGCCCATCCACGGGATGTTTGAATGCTGCGTGTCCAAGGATAGTTGCATGCCCGGGGAGAGTTCGTGAAAATGCTAATTGCATTTGGGAACGCCAAACACCTTGGTTTTTGTATGCTTCCGTTTCGTAACGGTTCGTACTTTACGGGGATCTCACGAAAAGTTGCTACAGTCCATTGGACAAAATAGTACACGACGAGTTCTCGAAGCGAGGCTGAGAGTTAGGGAGCAGGGAAGAAGACAAAACTTGACCAATATTTGGAGAGCCACTCTTTAGATAACAAATAATAGTTTTGATCAATGTTAGCGAGGCTCCGATTTACTATCGGCCAAGAGCACCATCACTCACGCAGAAACATTCACTCCTATTAGTCTGGGAGAAAATCCTGATGTTGAAGTTGCCCTGTGGTTTGTTTATACGGGCTGGCAGTCTGTAGGGCGACCTCGACGGACCCTTGATGCCGTTGATGATGGAGAGGTAGGAGCCCATTGTGGTATCTTTCGGTGTTTTGAGAGTGTGATTTGTGGTGGGATGTATACTGGTGACTTGCGCAAGTGCAATCATCTCATATCCTTGGCTCGTTAACATGTCTGACACACCATGGGCCCCAAAGCCCGAGACGCCTGAAATCCCACCGGCATAGGTACTGTACCGAGAGTCGCGACGACGGTACTGAGCGTCGTGATGGAGCCGTCTGGCAGGCCCAAGATTGCGACGGAGCCGCCAGTACAAAGGGGGGGGAGCACCAGTGACGGACCCGGACACGATCGCGGTGCCGAATCAATGACGACGTGAATGCACTGGCGAAGTACATCACATTGGGGCTTGTAGATGTTTTGTCTATGGATCCTAGAATGTTGATGGCGTTTGAATATACGCGCACGAGGGTTTCTACATGTCTTCCTCGTCTAACCTATTCTACTCACTTACTCTACACAATCATGCCTCGACAAGTCCGTACTCGCGCTGCTTTGTGACGGGGTTGCGGACACGGCAGTAACCAGCCTTCACTGGACTATTCTTGGCGCTGTTTTGGTACTGGCACCGGTGTGCGCCACCGAGACTACAAAGACCACCGCTCTGGTCGCGAGTCGCGCACCCTGGGGGGGGGGTGCGCTAAGATTTTTCTGCTGGTGGTGAACGCCGCCGAACGTGTAGTGAGGCGGCCGGAGCGTCTCCTGGAGTACGTGAGCCTCGTACAGCCCCTCATCGACCGCGCCGTTCGTGTTGTTGTTGCCCTGGACGGTCGACGACTGCGCGAGGTGGCGCAGCGGCAGCAACAGGTTTACCGCAAGCCCCATCGAGGTGATTAAGGGTTTGCCGCCACTGTACAAACTAGCTCCGTGATCTGCTCCGGTGGTGGTGGTGGTGCGGCTATTGCGACTTGGACGTGCATAGTAGTAACCGCGTTGCTGGTACAGTTTTTCTTGCAATGTCCTCGTCTACGTAGGGAGTAGAGTGTATCCAGGTAGCCGCGCAGCCCATTATTGCGTTATTGGCGACTTCTGCCAAACTTTCCACATGGATCGACCCTCGTGTAGCTTTGTGATCCTCGCACTTACCGTTTACGAGTGTTTATTATAATAGCCGAGTGTCGAAAGTTAAAAAGTCATGTCTGTTGTCTTTTCGATCGGCAAGATGAGGTCAAGGAAAGACCCGATTTCAACCGATATATTTGGCGGATTAATCTCACTGACACACTCCACACGTGCGTGCGGGCTACGTGTGGCAATATCCACCCGACAACAGGCTTCTTCAGGCCAGTTGTTTTTGGCACAAAACTCACTGGCATGCGCAAGTTCCGAATCGCACTCGAAGTTGATGACGATGAGTTGAGTACTATTGAGCTGCTCGTTTAACGTTCTACAGCCTCAGCGCGGTCACCTGTGTAGGCTAGTGGAACGCTGGACTTGCCAGTTAGGCAAAGTCTGTATCTAGATGCTGCAGAAGCGCAACACATTCGGGTTGGATGGGAAACTTCGTCAGAACAGTCTCGCTGGCGATGGCTTAAAATCCATTGTCAGCATCATGTGTAGATAAAAATACCTACACATGATGTACGCCGCTTTGTACACGAGATGTAGCGTCTCCAAAATATGATCGACGTACCTTGACACGCTATCATAGGCTGCTGTAACAACACTCCACCGACGAGCCAGTAATGAATATTATTCACACCACCTGAACCTCTGGCGAGACGTATCCGACCTTTCAGCTGCTCGTCGCTTCGAGTATGATTGGCAAATATGAAGGTGTAGCCATTTGGCACATCGCTGGCAGCTCACATGGACTGTGATTGGTTGAAAGAATGTTATAAATGGACCCTGATTGGTTTATTGATAATGAACCGCTTTGACTAGGCATACCGAACGAGGTTTTTTCAATCGTGGCCCTATTGACGTAAGCTCCCCAGCGAGCGGACCCGTGCCGACGACGCTAATATCTTTCTTGTTGCGGGGGTCTGGGGGTGGAACCCCCAGAGTGCTTTGAATAGTGGACTCTGAGGTTATTGTGCATAAAACGTGCAAATGTTGCGCTTCAGTTGCACCCGTTCGGTATGCGGAGTCACAGCCTGATAATGAACAGACCAATTCGAGTCATCTCTTCTAGCATAGTGGAGTCAATACGTTTCGTGTTCATCAAGTTTGATCAGCAGTCTTTTGTGGGACAGCCTGCCCACAGCTCCTGTTATTTCCCACAAAAGTCTGAGAATGGAAGTCGGCGGGGTACGTAACCTGCCTTGTTTCCGTGAGACACAACATTAGACTACTGTGGTAAATGGGTACCAGAACGAAGCCCAGCAGCACAAACAGACACATACCCGAAAAATCCAGTCTGAGTTAGGTGAACTTGAATTCACTATGCAAGATAACATCCAATCAAACCGATTCCGGAAACGCCAGACAAAGCCAAAGCATCACTGATTGCACTCTTCCTGTTCCCGCTCTCGTGAGAGCCCAAAGTCACGGGGAAGCTGAGCCGAGAAAGAGGATGAGGCGGGAGAGTCACGAGCATGGCGCGCCCTAAGTGCGAAGAATACCACAGTGAGTCGATGAGTAGAGCTATGCGCGGATTGGAACCGCTGCGCGGAAAGTGTCTCACGGCGCGAGTTGCAAGATTTGAATGACAAAACGTGGGTGTGAGACAAAATGTGGCGGCTCGTGCAAAAACCGACGCGTGCAAGTCGAGTATGTGGACATAACTTGCAACGTGGACATGCACTCCACCAATTGGCGAATTCAAGATGGAGAGCGCGGGGTAAGACCAGTGCTGGTAAAAACAAGTCGAGTGAAAAGGCAACGGCATGTTTGCCACCACAACCATCCCCAAGGCGCATTTATTGAAGAGTGTGCCGGGGAACTGATCGACGCCCAAGAACATGCTGCACGAGTCAAAGCTCAGCGCGATATCTACGTCATCACCCTCGACAAAGATACATCCATCGACGCAATGCACAAAGGCACGAACGCAAGGATGTTCAATCACGCCTGCAGGCCATATTCGAAGGCCCTCCTGCGGCACGTCGGTAATGTCCCTCGCGTGGCGATCTTTGCGCTGCGCAAGATAAAGATCGGCGAGGAGATCACGTACCACTACGGCAATGACTACCGATTCACCGACCGCTGTGCCTGCGACACGTGCAAAAACAAGTAGATTTATTGCGCTAAGGGACGATTAAAACTGTGGGAAAAACTAAATACAACACCGCACTAAAACAAAGATTTCTCGAACTCTTAGAACCGAACACCAAATATGCGCAGTGAAATATTTGAAAAGAAATACCGTTTATTGGATCTAATTGCCCTTGAATGGATCTCTTAGAACCGAACACGAAATAGGCGCAGTGAAATAATTGAAAGAAGATCCACCGTATATTGGATCTGATCGCTCTTAAATGGAATAACCAAAACGAAAGAGTAAACCGTGCGATGCACTGCGTGAACGCCTCGGCGTGTGGATATGTACTGCTCTGGGGAAGCCGTACGAGCTCGTTTCTTAGGCCGAGCTGCTTGGTCTTCGTCGCTCGGAGAATTCGCTTTCGCCGCAGCGGGTCCAGGATGATCAGTTGTTGTTCGTGGCATAGGGGAATCGACATTCTCGTCCTCGTCATCAAGTACGTAAAAACCAGGATATCCTTCCCCTTCAGCACGGTGGTAAATGGAGCGGATGTAGGATCGACCATGGCGACGCGATGGGCTATGCTGACTGCATGATACACTGCGAGATAACTGTACCACTTATCGTTTGCGCGCGCGTACCTTGACAACCTGGAGTGCGATTTGTTTTAGCACTAATTTGTTAGGGTGGCCGATCTATAAAGGCAGCAGACCCATTTAGAGGCAATTCTCTAAAACAGCAGACTACCTTGTTAGCCAGTGGCCTAAAAATCAGTTGTACTTGTTTGAACCCTCCAATCTAACGATATCGTCTACCTAGCTAGGTTGACGATCTAGTCAGGATACAATCGGCACCAGTTACACCTGCACAACAAAAATGCGCAAC
>JAADVC010000508.1:0-19584 GCA_023334575.1 Pythium volutum
CTGGAACGATCCCATGCCTCACTACAGTACCGCCTGATGTTCGGCTGAATCATGGCTCAATCGTCATTGTGGCTTTCTCTCGGTGAGAAGAATGCGGATGTCAGAGCTGCCGGTCGTCGCCGCGACCGACAGCGGCCCCAAGCTCCGTCGCCACGCGACACCAGTGCCTCCGCAGTTGCGCAAGCACAAATTGTCCTACCAGCAGCGATGGGAAAGTACGTTTGGCAAAGACCACGTCGCAAGGTGGCACCCGCGAAGCATCGTCGAGCTCGTGCGGAAAGAGGGCAAGATGCTGCTGCTGCTCGTCACCATGGGCGTGTGTGGTACGTGCTCACAGACTCAGCTGTGCCAGCTCGGTGTAACAATCTAACTAACTGTATGATACTGCTGCACAGCATCACTGCTTGACTATGGTGTGGAAGAAGGAGTCGTTGGGCTCGCGAAAGCTCGCTCCTTGTTATTGAAGCTCGACATTCTCGACTCGTCGTCCATCATTAGGTTTGCAGCCTGGGCTGCCTTCACAGCAAGTGTTGGATTACTCGGTATGGCGTGGACGCGTGTGGTTGACCCGATCGCTGCCGGCTCGGGCATTCCCGAGATGAAGACCATCATCTCGTGTGACCAGCGCAAAGAAGCCGACCAGTTCTTGGGCGCACGTACGCTCGTCTCCAAGGCTGTGGGGCTCGCACTGGCCATGGGCAGTGGACTGTCCGTGGGCAAGGAAGGTCCGTTCGTCCACACGGCGTCGATCATTGCCCACAACCTCATGAAGCACGTCGCCGTCTTCCACCGCATTTTCCGCAATGACATTCTGCGGCGTCATGTGTACAACGCCGCGTGTGCCGTGGGCGTGGCCTCAACTTTTCGTGCTCCGGTCGGCGGCGTACTGTTTGCGATTGAAGTCACTAGCACAGTCTTTATGGTAGCGGTACGAGTCCCTTTTCCCAGCCCTGTGATGCATCTCCTCCAGCCACTGACTGGGTCATTGTATGCACGGTAGAACTACTGGCGCGCGTTCATCGCCGCGATCAGCGCGTCGCTCGCGCGGCAGTTTGTGCGCATGATCCAAGAGACCGAGGTGACAGCGTTCCACCCCATGTTCCCCACGACGTTTGCCGCCACGTCGTTTTCGTACCCCGAGTTTGCCGCGTTTGGCTTGCTGGGCGTGCTCATGGGGATCGCCGGCGCGGCGTACGTGACGCTCTCGGGTCTCTTCAAGCGCCAGTGGAAACGACGCACGAGCACGCACCCGTTTCTCTGGTCGTGCGTGCTCCTCGTAGTCACGTGCGGCACACTCTACGTGCCCGGTGCGTTCAGTCGGCTCTCGTTCGCGTCAACGCTAGCAGACCTCTGCAGTCCGCACGACCTAGCAGGTGTGTGGTCCACGCAGACGTCGTCGCTCTCCATTTTCATTCTGCTTCCGCTCGCCGCGATCGTGCGACTCGTGGCCACGACGATTTCCACGGCGCTGCCTCTGCCCGCGGGCGACTTTATCCCGACGTTTGTCGCGGGCACTGCGATGGGGCGATTCTACGGCGAGGTGCTCCGCGCGTGCTTCCCCAAGCGCGGCATTGTCCCGGGCGGGTACGCGCTCGTGGGCGGCGCCGCGTTCGTGGGCTCGGCGACCCACACTGTGTCGGTCGCCATCATCGCCGTGGAGTTCTCGGGCCAGTTTGTGTACATGACGCCGCTCATCGTGGCCGTGCTGCTCGCGTCGGGCATTGGCTCGGCGCTGTCGGTCTCTCTCTACGAGAGCATGATCATTAGCAAAGGTCTCACTTACTTGCCGCTGCTGCGCGTGAACCAACTCGACGGCATCAAAGCCCGTGACGTCATGGCCGTCGAGCCGCCTCTCATCCCCATGGAGACGACCATACGCCACATTCGCTTCGTGCTGGAAAAGCACACATCCAGTACGAGCTTCCCGGTCGTCGACACTCTCGAGTCGATGGTCTTTTACGGATGCGTGACCCGCAAGGCCATGGAGCGGCTCGTGGAATCCACAGTCGACGACGTTGGCAGATTGTCGGCGATCGTTGAGCAGTCGGGCGAGGTAGAGGTAGACGAGGCGTCAACGACAACTGACCAGCAGGACGAGATACGAACGACAACCATGACGACATCACCGGCTGCCTTGCCTCGTGGTCACAAACGCGACAAGACAAGGAGCAAACCCACGACCACCACCGCGGCGGCGGTGTGCTTGTCGCGTACGCTGCCGCAACGCGCGATCAATCTGAAGCATTTCCAGTCGGTCGCGATCGACTCGTCGGCGCTCCAAGTGGACGCGGACGCGCCTCTGCAGACAGTGCACTTGCTGTTTGAGATGATGAAGACCTCGGGCATTTGGGTCACGCGCCATGGGCGGCTGCTCGGGTGGATCCGCCGCAAGCAGCTCCATGCTCGCATCGCGGCGCTGGGGCGTGAAGCCGACACCATTGTCGTGTGATTACTTTACTACTACGTAGTAGTCGAATAGGAGTCCCTCGACAGGCTCTGACAGACAGGGGCAGAGACTTTGTCGTATCCAGCACGGCTGGCCAAATGGATAACATCCACCGCCAAGACGGATCACTCGCTTCAACAACAAACAAAAACAAAAGATACGAACGTGTACTTTCGCATATAATAATGGGCCAGTCTGCTGCGCTCCCAAGGGAATCTCCATGAAGCCAGTGACGGTCCGTCTCATGAAGCCAGTTAAAACTCTTTCCTGAATCCTTCCGCGTTGGAGAGATGAACCCTTCCAGTGCGCGCCAAGGACGACAGACTGGACGGCTGGCCATTTGGCATTCGAGACAGATCCCATATCAGATCAGCGGCGGCGCTTGGTCCCGGAAGGTATCAGTTATGTGGGTGACTCGGCTTCTATAACTGGGCCTCTACATGTGGGGGGAAACAGAAAGACATGGATTAATCTCTGAACACATGGGCATTTTTGGGGGCAGTCGACATGTGCAAGAGTGCAGACAAAATGCACTACAACAACACAATGAAAACCAAATCACACTCGGTTCGTACCCGTCATGCTGTTGCGGCCGCTTGGTTTCTTGGCGTACGGGTAACCGAGAATTCCCAACGACTCTCGGCTGTAACCCGACGACGGGGCGTTGGCGTTCGGGTTGGTGTTGGCGTTAATGGCGTTGTTGCCATTGTTGGCGTGATTGTCGGCGTAGCTGTCGCGGTCCGAGTAGCCGCTCGAGCCGAGCGACGACTCGGCCTCCGATCGGCCAGTGGCCGACGGCGTGAACCGGAACGGCGGCCGCTCGGGCGCCTTCGAGCTCGCTCTCCGCAGCGACGTTGCGCGCACATAGCTCTGCGGTGATGTCACGTGGCCAGTCGCGTACGCCGAATCAGACGAGTGCGGCGCGACCACGTTCGAGTCACTACTCAAAAGCGACGAGAACCGCTCGCGCGACTTGAGCTCTTCCGTCTCGCGAAGGTCGTCAATGTCAAAGCTCGAGCGGGCTTCGTCCTCGTCCTCCGACGAAGCGGCCCGCCCCTTGGGCACGACGGGCGCCGGGAACGTCGGAGCGGCACGCGCGGCGTTACTGCTGGCGTTGCTGCGGAAGCTCGAGTTGTTGCTGGTCGGCACGCGTTCCGCCACGGGCTTGCTGTACGAAAACTGCTGCGGCGTCACGTACGTCTGGTGGGCGACTTTGGGCGCCGCGGCCGCAGCGGCAGCGCGCTGCTGCTTTTGGTCACTGTACTGCGGCTGGTACTGTTGCTGCTGCTGCGGCGGCGGTGGCACGGGCACAGGAGCGGGGGCATGGAATGGATCGGCACGGTTCACGTTTCGCGTGGGTGTCGCAGCGTCGTCAAAGTTGACCGTGGGCGAGTCGGGTCCGTCGTGGTCCGACGGGTCGTCCGTGCTGTTGTGCATGCTGTTTTCGGCATACGTCGGACGCTCGGGGCTGCGCGGCGCGTGCGGTTTGGTGGTCGGCGACAGGTACTGCTGCGCCGGATCATCGTGGCGCGCGTCCTCAAAGTCCATGTTCGCGCGGCGGCGACGAATGAAAAGGACCGAGCCAATCACGATAAGCAGCGCGCAGATACCACCCACGACTGCGCCAATGATCACGCCCGTGCTGCCGCCGCCACCGCCCGTGCCCGACGAGCCGCCGGCGCCATTGTCGTCGACGCCGTCGGCGGTCGAAGCCGCACTAAACTGAAACGTCGAGGTCGCGCACCCCGATGTGCCGCCAAACGCAAACGTGCCGCTCTGGCTCTCGCCGTCGCTCGACGTGAGCGTGACCTTGACGTCCTTGAACCACTGCGTGTTGCCGTTGGCGTTGCTGACTTGCGGCGTCGACGAAAAGAAAAACGAGTCCTTTTGCTGCGAGCCAGCGACGCCGCTAATATTGGCGCTTGCAATCGGCTTTAGCGAGTTGTAAAACTGGAGCGGGATGTACGTGTTCGAGGCACCTTCCATGAGGCACGCCTTGACCGACGAGCCCGACTGGAACGACGTTGGGCAGTTGGTAAACTTGTAGGTCGCTGTCGCGTTGTTCAAATTCGGGTCGATCGCGAGCGTCGTGAGCGCAGCGGTCGAGAGCTTGAGCTCGCCCGACTTGCACCCTTGGCACACGTCGAGCACATAGGCCGTGAGGCTCTTGGACGCGCTGTTGGTCACCTTGATGCAGCGCGCGCAGCCAGCGTTCATCGAGTCGACGTCCTTGGCCGACACGGACGCGTAAAACTTGAAATTATCGCTGCCCGTGTCAATGCCCTTGAGCCGACACGAGCCAATGTCGGGCGTCTGAATCTCATACAGCGTCACCTTGGCCGGAATGGGCGCCGCATGGACAGAGGCGGCGGCCGCGAGCGCGAGCGTCGACGCGAGGAACCGCATTGGGCTGGTGGCGAATGGATGGGGGAATGATGGAAGAACAAACAGAGGAGACCGAGGAGAGCAAGAGAGCCGAGGCGGGAGGAGGAGGAGGCGGGGGAGGAGCGGAGCGGAGCGGAGAGCTGACTGTCGAGGACGCGGAACGAGCAGGCGACAGCGAGAAGTCTTGCCGGTCCCGATTCTACGGATATAGACCGACTCCAGACGGTGAATAGCGGAATGGTGAAAAAACACTGAGGGGAGAGAAGGAGCCAAACCACAAACAAAGCAGCGTTGGACCTGTGTTGGTGTTTCGTGGGAAAGAGGTGGAACCGAATGCCAAGGCGCTTTGCGCTGACGAGTGGCTCGTCTGTGACACACCTCAGCCTCTGGGCAGTTTGTTCCAGAGAGTGAAAGCGTCAGCTCGCGTTGTTCGAGAAAAATTGCACACTGTCTTGCGGATGAGCCCTACACCTACTATGCCCCGTGTTCGAGGGAGCTCTGATAATTTGTGGGTGTCATCTGATTACAAGACATCTCCACAACAAGTATATTAATTTAACCTGTACTATCCGATATTCATCTTAACACGGACCATATTAGGTGTGCAGATCACAGCAAAAACATGTCTTACGACCTTACAATTGGTCACTGGAAACGGGTGACGCAATGCTATTAATAACAAATCAACTATAACAGTACATATTCGCTTATAGACAGGACGTATTTTGAGGTAGAATTGATTTTGTAGTGTGTCTGCCCCAGTCCCAATTGTGCACCAACACAACGCGTTGGTGTCCATTTCTGGAAATGTGACGGATAAATGCAGTTTTCACGACGTGAATAAACGAACGACTGCTGTATCACTGGTTGTGATTGTCTACGCAGGCTGAACAGCATTCTAGCCGTTAGCTTCCAAATGCCGGGTGAAGCACCCGGCACCTGGAAGCCTGATTTTGCGGGAGCTGGATTGAAGATTCTGCACATTAGCTCATGTGTACAGTATGCACACCTTACAATTGCATCTGTCGCCTGAAGTCTCTCAGACAGCAGACGGGTGCTCCTCCGTCCAAGAGAAAAGCGGCGAAAGAGAAACGATTTGCTCTCACAAACTTCGCTGGCTGGCTGCATACTCCCATCAAACCCGCCACGGCCCTTTCGCAGCAATTTCTGCAGCTGCAGTCCTCGAACTCGCCCCAAAACCGATGGGTGGGAGAAAATTTTCAGGATTTTGATTTTTTGAGAGATAATTTTAGACAACCCCAACAATCTGATTTACAGATTCATAGTGTAACCATTGTGTACCCCTTGTTAAATGAGCAGGTTACGTGGGCAGATCCAGACTGCGATCTTCCGTCATGCACCTCGTCGGACGTCTTACCGTCGTCGTCCTCGCGCTGGTCTCACTGCCTCCGCTCGCCGCTGGATGGGGTTACGATGAAGACGACGCGCAGGTTCGTCTCCAGCAACTGCCGCGCTGGGACTTTTGGCCGCCGCTGCCGTCGCGCGCGCAGTTCACGGGCGAGTACCTCTCGTCGCGGCCCGGCCAGATCCACTTGAAGCCGCAGCGGTTTGCGCCGCTCGATCTCTTCTCGCTCGACGCCGGAGAGGATATGTCACCCAACATATTGCTGTACGGGAGCATTCTCCTCAAGCCGACGGTTCTCGTCGGAGATGCAGCGCAGAGCGATGTGGCAGTGCAACGCGCGGTGGCGTTTGCTCGTGAATGGATCACGACCGCGAAAACCACCAACCTCTCGCCGCACGCGCAGATCACGCGCGCCGTCGTGCTGCCACTCGCTGCGACGGGCGATAATGGTGCGTCTCAAATGGTTGTCGTCCATCAGTACCGCACGCTCAAGCACGAGACGCGCGAGTTCCAGAGCCACGTCTCGATGGGCACCAACTTTTACTTGACGCTCGACGACGCGGCGTTCCAGCTGCGGCACCGAGTGGTCGTCGCGCTTGACCGCGAGGGCGTCCACAATTTATTCCAGCACACGTTCTCGCCACTACACGCTGATAGTAACGACGCCTCGTGTGCAGTCGGCGGCGAGTGTGGAGCCTCGCCCGCATCCTCATCAGCCAGCCCTCGCATCTTGTCGTACAATGTGTGGAATACAAATCCTCCGCGGGACGTCTACGGCTCCACGAGACGCTGGCCCCAGTACACGAAACGGCTCGACCACCTCGCGCAGATCGTGCGTGACGCCAACGCCGACATTATTGGCTTCCAGGAAGTGCGGTACGACGGCGTGTTTGGCGACCGCGGCGTGCACGCGCAGGTGCACCACCTCGCGGACCGGCTGCCCGGATACCAGTTTGTGTACCAGGCCGCAATGAGCTACCTGAACGACCGTGGTCCGTTTGAACGCATTGAAGAAGGGCCGGCCGTGTTTTCCAAATTCCCCATCATCCGCACCGACTACCTTCTCCTCAGCCGCGACCCGAACGACCCGAACGACGCCCACCAGCGACTCTGTCTCCACGCGGTCGTGGCCCACCCGACGTGGGGGCATATCGACGTGTACGTCACGCACTTGTCGCTGAGTGAGCGTTCCCGCGAGAAGACCATGGTCGAGATCTGGGAGTATATGAAGCAAGGAAAGGGCGTCACGCAAGTGCTGCTGGGCGATCTCAATGCCGAGCCGCAGTCGCGTGGGATTCGCTTTTTGCGGGGCGATGCCGTTTTGGGCGACGAAGGCGTTACGACAGATCTCAAAGATGCGTGGCTGGAAGTGCACAGCGAGGCCGAGCCGCGGTCGCCCGACACAAAGGACCGAGCCACCAAGTTTACGTTCCCAAGTGATAACCCCGTCAAGCGGATCGATTTTGTATTGTACCGCGGCAAAGGCAAGGTGCGCGAGTGCGAGATCGTGGGGCAGGAGCCGACCGAGGACACACAGACTTTCCCCCGCGACGTCGGTCTGTTGAACGTGAAGAGCCCCGTGTACGCGTCCGACCACCGCGGTGTCGTCGCCGAGTTTGTCGCTGAATAGATCGAAATAAAGGGGTCTCTTTTCGTCCGTCGTCACTACCAGCAACTTTTTTACTACTTAGTACTGTCTCCGGACAGCAGACCCTCGCTGGTGTCTTTGGCAGAGCTCTCACTGTCCGCATTTCCTTCGTGTGGGCACAACAGCACATCACCGTGGCTGATCTCTTTAAACGCTGGCTCCACAGCACAAAACGCTAGTTTGCCAGTTCAGTGTTTGCCACGCAATACGCAAGTGCCAGTCACTTTCATCAACGTCGATTTGCTTCGGCGCGGACATGTTCTATATGGGATGCACGGTGTCTAAAGCGTAAACAACCCACTGGTCAGGCGAAGCAAGATGTGAGGTGAGAAGAACCACTGGGTCCCATTAGTCGTGACTGTCTGAGACATCCAGTCTATCACCACCCTTGCCGCGCCGCCTTCGTACTCGCCTCTTGGAACAGCGCGTTCTGCTCCGCGAGCAGCTCCTCTCGGCTGGCAGTCTGCAGCGCCGCCTTTCGCGACGCCACGCGCTGTTTCTTTTGCTTCCAGCAGAAATATACTATCAGATCAATGCCGTCAACCAACTTCCCAGCCTGTTTAGCATAGTATCTACCTTGCTGGCTTCTATGCGGTCGTGGCCGTTGGTCTCCACTTCGCTCAGGTATCTCTCCATGCCCATTTTCTGTCACCCAAGAGAAAATCCTCAGTCTCTCCATGTGCACTTGCAACGATACACCAGGTAGTACCCACCTGAAGCGCTTGCACGACGTGGTCGGCGTTCACGCGATACTTCTCCTTCTTGGCACTGGCCTCGGCCGCGGCGTTGGCATTCTCACCAATTATCCGCAGGAATTCTGCGGTCGTGGAAAGACATTCAGCGTGTGCATTGGGGGAATCTCCAATGAAGACAGCAGAAAAGAAACCCACCGGCGGCGCACTCAGTGGCCCAGTCGACTGTCTCTTTCTGCAGCGCCAGCTCCTCCGGCACGACGTCTCGCAGTAGTTTCTCGATCGCGACTATAGTGAATGGTTTATAATAGCAGTGTGAGATGTACGCAATGGTATGCGCCGCTGCCAGGGCGCGCGGGCCGATCGTCGCCTACGTACCCCTTGGAAGACCGCTCATGCTGATCTGGGTGGTTCGTTTTGATGAATGGGCACATCGTTACGGTAAGTTATGTCTGAACGGCGACGAAATTAACGGTATTCTAATGGAATTTACACGAATTTTCCTGTAGCCATCTCGCAGGGCAAAGTGTACCCATTTTCCCAGCCGATCCTCACCGTGAATGGAGATTTGCGGGAGCAGCATCATATGCCCGTCAACAGAATGTGGACGCTGAGCGAGACACTCACCGCTTACTTTGAACTACCAAGCTGTCACCAGTAAACCGAAAACACGGTGGCCACGACAACGTCGTGTACAAGTTGCCGCCTCCTGCCTTCGCTGAGCGGTCGGGAAGGCATCGAGAACGTCCTACAGAACCACTGAACGACTGCTTCATTCACTACAGTACACCAAGTGAATCTGTTTGTTGCTCTACGTGGCGTTGCCGACGTGTGGGGGCGTGTACCGAAGGCTTGAGCTCATGAGAAAACTTGTAAAGCCAGCGAATGCCAAGTTGGCCGTTGTGTACCGCTGTCGCGCGATCGCGACCAACGATGGTGGCACTGCTAACGCCGCCGACGAGTGGTCGCTGAGAAGTCTAAATGGCCTCTCTCATGTTATATGGATCCGGTAAGAGTCTCAGCGCACGTAACGTGCGCTTTCCTCAACGTATTGGTGAGCTCTCGCTGCGTGGCCTCGCACCAACACCACGGCGCTGAACAGCGTAGGGTTCACGCGATACATGGCAATCCTGGTTTCGGATTTGTCGTTGGCTCTAATCCCTGATTTAGGTTACCACACCGAGATATCGATGCAGCATTTTAATCGGGATGATGGTATTTGCAGTGTACGTCCTGCGCTGGCAGCGTCAGCTGCGCTACGAGCGGTCGTTCGAATTTCTCTTTATCGCGTCAAAGTCACTGCTACACGTGTGCGAGCTGCAGAGTTCGCTGCTTGGTATCGCATCCACTTGGATCCGGAACCAGAACGAGTTGGCGCGATCGCGTCTGAGCAAGTCTCACCAGTGTTGGACTTCGTGGTCAACCGATCCGCAAAAGAGCAGGAATGAATGCCACTGTGGCTTGCTGAGTCTCGAGGTCATGCGCACGGGGATTTGGTGCACATACACACGCATTACCAGTACTCCGTTGAGGCGAAGCGTACGAGGATAGAGCGTCGTTTGGACTCAGTCATGTATCATGGAACATGGTCCGACAATAAAGTTGACTACGTCCGGCGTGGTCTGTATCCATAATATAACCCACCAACGCGCTGGATTTTGGTGCTTTTTTACGCACTGCATTACTTCATGTGGTGTTCACCCTGGATCAATGGCCTATCCAATATGGTCCGACGTCTTTTTTACTGTAACGTTAACGTATTGCATCAGTTTGAGAGTCATATCCCTGGACTCAAAGTTTCGTGGGTCATAAGTCAGCGACAACAACGAATTATGTTTCAGGGTTACCACCGTTCGCATCAGCAAGCGTGGAACTATTACTAGTATCTGGTCCCAACTCGCATTGATCGCTTACAGAGGGTTAACGCCTCTCAAAGGGTTTTCCTGGAAAAAGAGACAAATTCACGCTGAATCAGTTTAAGAGTCTCCAAATAGTATGGGATTCACTATGGTTTGAGCATTTATTTATAGAGGTAGGGTAGGGTTAATTATTGTATCAGTTTTCAAACAGGAAACTCGACTCTTAAACTGGTGCAAGACTCTTAAACTGGTGCAATACGTTAGCGGATTCGGTACCCAAGTGTCACCCAGAAGCTGTAGACGTTCAAGCTGAACCTCAGCCGCAAGAACTTCAACAGCATACACTTTCCAAATGAACGAAGTGTCCTTGGTGTGCTAATAGACGGATCATCCGCTGTATCCATCACGCCTCTCCACTCTGGATACTCCATAGCAAAATCGAATGTTCACGAGGATCCTGCTCCGGCTGGCGGGTGGGTAATGTGCCATAGCTACTAATGTCCTTCTCCACAGTGCTAATGTAGGTTCTCAGAGTCTCAGTCACTCTCGCCGTGATTCAGTGAGACTCTATGCCAGAGCATCCCACCTGCGAGCCCGAACGCGCTCACCCTGGCAGCTGCGAAAGACGCGTCACGGATTTCTTGGCGAGTTGAGGATTTGCCTGTCGGCGCAATGTAGAAGTCAACGAAGCGACTGTCGCCTTGCTCCTTACCGCTCGCACGCAACGCAAATTGAGGATAATTAGAAGAAAAGAACGCGCCGAAGTTTCCGTTGTTCGGAAAACTGAGGGAATTGATTCAAACGCTATTTTTTACGACGAGAAGCCACTGACTATTAATTAGAGTGGTGGGTGACAGAGGCTCCAGCCCTCATAGTGGAAGCCGTCCATCCTTCCTGAATCCAGTTGACACGGGTGAAGAATCCGGCCCTGTTGATCAGTGCGCCGCATTTGGTGATCGTTCTTGCGGTCGAGTTCGAGTCTGAAAAAACTACAGGAGCCAGCTGCTTCAACGACATCATTGGATTGATTTAAAGAGGTTTCCCAGATCGCACGTCGGTCATTTGGATAATCTAGTCGGTTCGCAATAATCGAGTATAGCAGGTTGTGCACCCTGCCAGGCTTCCGCGAAACCAGCATACTGACTGACTGCCGTCGACGAGCGGCGTCCATTAGAATACACAGCGAAGACGGTACACGACGGTCCAACTTCCATCGTAAAGTCGCGTTTATGGCCGTCGGCCGCCTATCGCATTCTCGCATCGACGGTGGGTGGTGGCGTTCATTTCTTGATTGTCCCCACGCACAGCACCGTTCGTCCCCAACAACAAAAAACCATGCGCCGCAACAAATTCGCACCGCGTCTCCTGCCGATCGACGAGGACCTCACCGCCAGCATGCTGGTCAAGCGCGGCGGTACAGCCGACCAGGGCAAGGCCACCAACGTGCTGCCACGCAGCAGCAGGGGCACCGCGCAGCCACGCAGCAGTCGAGGCAGCGCATTGCCACGGAGCAGTCGCGGCAAGGCGCCGCCACTCAAAGCCCGCGCCGTCGAGGTCGAGCGCACGCCGACTGCGACGACACCGGCAACGCCAGTCGAGTCGGCCATTGAGAAGGTGGGCGATTCGGTCGAGAAAGCGTCCGCGCCCGTGACATTGGAGCCGCTGCGCAACCGTGCCGACACGGCACCGGCGGCCACGGCCACGGCTACACCTGCCGTCGTGGTGCGTGCGTCAAGCGCCAGTGTCGACAACAAGTACAATCGAAGCGTGCTCCACGGCGCGGTCCGCAAGGGCGACATCGTGGCCGTCAAGCGCATCGTCGCGGAGCAGCCCGAGCTGCTGCGCCGTGCCGACATTCGCGGCAACCAGCCTCTCCACTACGCTGCCAACGGTACGGGTCCGCACGCTGCCGAGATCGTGTACGTGCTGCTCAAGGCCGGCGCGGGTGTTAACGCCGTGAACGAACGCCAGCAGACACCTCTGCTGATCCACGTGATTGCCAGCAAGAACGACGACGACGCGATCGTCCGTATCCTCCTCCACCACAAGGCCAAGCCTCTGATCAAGATGACCGAGACCTTGACGTTGTCCCACTACGCGGCCTCGCGCGATTTCCACAAGATCGCTGCGGCGCTCAACGAGTACATGTAGACCAACGTAGCGTCCCATCCCGTCGAGTCTGGACTCTGCCAGTTCACAAACCGTATTTATATACCAATACACGATTGAAGTGTATGCAACCACCACATTCCATTCTGTCGGTTATCATGACTTTCTATGGGCCACGGCGTCGGCCGTTGTCTGTGCATTGATGCGCAAGCGAGTCCAGCCACTTAGTTACTTACCAACGTGGGGACTGGGGGAAATAACAATGACGACGAGCACATATCTATTCACCTCCGTGTTTGTCCTGCGTGTCCACCAACGTTTCCGTTTTTGTTGGCGGGAGTGGAACGATCAGCGTCTCCGACCGCAACGTGACCGGAAAGACGCCGCTGCTAGGTGGCGCCACCGCAAAGTTTGACGGCGCCCTGGTCGGTCTTGGCGACCGCTGGCCGCGCCAGCTCAAGGGGCTCGCAGGGGCGCGTGCTCTCACGTCACTCATGGAGCTTGGCAACCGCCGTGCGATGCAGCACGACGATCTGTATCAACTCGACCCGGAAAACCGCGCCGCATTTACCAGCGACGGGATCCAGAGCAACTAGGACAACCAGGTGCAGAACCCAGCGAACCCAGCCTCAAGCGCGTGCTCGTTGCGCATGTTTGGCGGTCAAGTGCCCAGGCCGCGCTGCTCACGCTCTCACGTCACTCATGGAGCTGGTCCGCTCATGCTCAAGGAAATCATTGCATTCTTGAGGGCCCCCACGGTGGCGTTGTCGCAAGGGCTGACCTACGTGACGATCAGCTTGGTCTCGGGGATCGTCAGTGCTCCCATCGACAGCGCACCGACAAAGGACCACGGACGAAATCACCAACCTCATGTCGATCGACGCACAGCGTCTCGACGACGTGACCAACTACATCAACAGCCTCTGATTCTCCGTGTGTCAGTCATAGTCGGGTCGTTTTTTTCTGCTATATGATGCTGGGCAACTCGCTCGACGTTGGCAACGGCGATGCCCAGTTTGGCGCTGTTCAATCTTCTCTAATTCCCGCTCTTCATGCTGCCGCAAGATCTAAACGCGGTTGTGGGGGGGGGCAGTGTGAGTGTGGAGCGCCTGCGTGAGCACTTTATGGCAGAGAAGCGCATAAAGGTCGAGGTCTCACCGAGATCGGTGTGAAGGTCGTGAACGCCGACTTCTCATGGTATCTCGTGCAGAGAATACCGGTACGACACCAGAAGCCGCGTCGACGATTGTAGACGAAGTCGCCTCGGCCGGAGAGTCATCGATCGGCCTCAAGGTCGAGCCTGACGCAACTCTGCTGCGCAACGTCAATCTGAACCTCAAGTTGGGTCAGTTGTGTGCAGTTGTTACGTTCAGATTCTATGTAGCCATCTTGGATTCTGTCGTGTAGCCATATCATCACGGCGAATCTACAGCGTGGTCGCTGTTGCTTCCAGGGACTGTGGGCGCCGAGTGGCTCAGCGCGCAAGATCCTCGTGAGGGGAAGCTCTCGTTGTTGTGTGGCCCACGAGGCGCTCCAGTCCCAACGGTTGCGCGATCCGTGCACAGCTTGGCAGGTCGCGACAAAAAGGTCGTGGCCCAGGACTCGTGGGTACGTACAGTAACCGCGTACTGATTTAATGGTGCATGTGCCTGTAGTGCAGTGGGACGTCGACTGGAAACACTCATGGGAAAACCGTGCACAGATTGGCTCGTGTCGTTATCAGCTTAGACCTTCTGAACACGCATACCCGTTGGTTCTAGCTTCCATCGTAAGCCGATTACAGTACTTATAGACTATATAAATACATATATTTCATAAAATGACATAAAATACAAAATATCAATTCATTCCGACCTTCGATGATTCCTTCATGACACGGCTGCATCAGCTTTTGCCTTGTGTGTGAGCCGTCGTTTGGTCGCATCGAGCTTTTTTTTCGTGATGCCGGACTGGCCAGCAGTCGCTGACAACAAAAAGGTGGTCTTTTTTTCCGCCTGTTGGTGTGAACGAAAAAAACGCCAACGTTGGCCAGCGAATTCCGATCACTTCCAGTTTTCCTTTGCGTCGGGTCAAGGCATTCTTTGGCCCGTGAGAAAGAGAACAAGAAAACAAGGGAACGATGCGCAAGGGCAACGCGGCCGAGAAGACGCCGCTGCTGGACGTGGCCGGCAAGTATGGGGACGACAACGCCATGGCCGGTCTGGGCGACCGCTGGCCGCGCCAGTTCAAGGGGCTCGCGGCGCGTGTGCTCTTTTCGTGGATCAACCCGCTCATGGAGCTCGGCAACCGCCGCCCGCTGCAGCACGACGATCTGTACCAACTGGACCCGGAAAACCGCGCGCAATTTGTCGGCGAGACGTTCCAGACCCAGTGGGAAGCCGAAGTGCGCAAGAACCCGACCGACCCAAGCTTTGCGTGGGTGCTCGCGCGCACGTTTGGCTCGCAAGTGGTCCAGGCCGGACTGCTCAAGCTCGTGCACGACTCGCTCCAGTTTGTCGGCCCGCTCATGATCAAGGACATTATCGCGTTCTTGAAAGACCCTGAGGCGCCGCTGTCGCAGGGTTTGATGTACGCAGCGATCATCTTCGTCTCGGGCGTCGTGCAGTCGTTCATGCTGCGCAACTACTTTTTCTACTGCTTCGAGACGGGTCTTCGTGTGCGCAGTGCGGTATGCACGACTGTGTATCGCAAGTCGCTTGTGCTGTCGGCGGCCGCGCGCCAGAAAAAGACCACGGGCGATATCACCAACCTCATGTCGATCGATGCGCAGCGTCTCCAGGACTTGACCAATTACATCAACAGCGTGTGGTTTTCAGTGTTCCAGATCACGGTCTCGTGCTTCCTGTTGTGGAAACAGATCGGCGTCTCGACGTTTGCGGGTGTCGCCATCATCATTCTCATGCTGCCAGTCACGTCGGCCATTTCGAAGCTCATGCGTCGTCTCCAGCTGCGCCTCATGAAGGTCAAGGACGAGCGTATCAAGGTGTGCCACGAAGTGCTCTCGGGTATGAAGGTCATCAAGCTGCAGGCCTGGGAGAACTCGTTCACGCGTCGTGTCATGGAGTTCCGTATCGATGAGCTCAAGAAGCTTGAGACGTACATTTACGCGCGTAGCGGCTCGATCACGCTGTTCTCAGCGATCCCGTCGCTGGTCACGGTCGCGTCGTTTTTCTGCTATGTGATGCTGGGCAACACGCTCGACGTCGGCACGGCGCTGACCAGTTTGGCGCTGTTCAACATTCTGCGATTCCCGTTGTTCATGCTGCCGCAGGTGCTCAACTCAATTGTGGAGGCCAGTGTGAGTGTGGAGCGTCTGAGCGAGTATTTCATGGCGGAAGAGCGAGTCAAGGTCGGCACCGGCGATCTCACCGGGGTCGGTGTCAAGGTCGTGAACGCTGACTTTTCGTGGGACCTCGATGAGAGTGCCGAGAACAAGAAACTGGAGCACACTTTGGCGCATGATGACGATGTCTCATCCTTGGGTGAATCGTCGGTCAGTTTCAGGGCTGAGCCGGATGCCACCGTGCTCCGCAACGTCAACTTGCAGCTCAAGTCGGGCCAGCTGTGTGCAGTTGTTGGTCACGTCGGCGCAGGCAAGTCGACCTTGCTCAGCGGCATCTTGGGAGACGCCAAGTGCTGCCAGGGATCGGTCGCTGCGCGTGGATCAATCGCGTATGTGTCGCAGCAGCCGTTCATTCAGAACGCGACTTTGCGCGAGAACGTCATTTTCGGTCACCCGTTCGATGCAAAGCGCTACGAGGAAGCAATTCACGTGAGTTCACTCAAGAAGGATCTCGCGATCTTGCCCGGTGGCGACTCGACTGAGATCGGTGAGAAGGGAATCAACCTGAGCGGTGGTCAGCGAACGCGTGTTGCGATTGCGCGGGCTGCTTACCAGAATGCTGACATCTACATCTTGGACGACATCCTCTCGGCCGTGGACAGCCATGTCGGTCACGACATCTTCGTCAACTGCATCAAGAACACGCTCAAGAACAAGCTTGTGGTGCTCGTCACCCACGGCCTCACTTTCCTGAACCAATGCGATAGTGTTCTCGTCATTGAGCGTGGCAGTATTGTCGAGCACGGCACGTACGATGAAGTGATTGCCCAGAACGGTGTCCTGACCGACTTGGTCGCGAAGTACAAGGAACAAGACCAGGGCGAGACGGTGGAAGAACTCGAGGAAGAAACCAACCCTATCTCAGCACTCGAGGAGGACGAGGACGAGGACGATGACGCACGTGAGTATGCCGCGAACCGGTCGCGCACGGCTTCGGTCCGTAGTGACCTTACGCATGAAGGCGAGTTGGCGAATGAGGGGCAGTTGCTTGTGGACGAGGATCGTTCAACGGGCGATGTCGTGTGGCCAGTCTACAAGTGGTGGATTGACGCATTTGGTGGCTACCCGGCTGGACTCTACGTGGTCTTCATCTTCGTCACCGTCCAGTGCATCAACTTGTCATCGACGTTTTGGCTCTCTTACTGGTCGGAGAATGCGGAAGACCACAAGGAGTCCCAAATGTTCTACCTCTACGTCTTCGTCGCGCTCAATGCTCTCTATGCGTTCGGCCTCTATATTCGCGCCGTTGCAACTTATATCCGAGGCTTGAAGGCGAGCAAGATTCTATTCAGGGCATTGTTGAGCCGCATATTGCGTGCGCCGACTTCGTTCTTCGACACGACGCCCATTGGTCGGATCATCAATCGGCTGTCCAAGGACGTGTACACTGTGGATGAAGGTATTCCAGCCACATGGAGTCAGCTTTTCAACACGTTGATCAGCGTCGTTTTCACCCTTGTCACAGTCTCGTACGTCACCCCAGTGTTCATGGTCATCTTGCTACCCGTGTTTGTCGGCTACTACGTGTCCCAGCGCTATTTCATCAAGACGTCGCGTGAGCTACAGCGTCTTGATTCGATCAGTCGCTCGCCAGTCTTCGCTCTGTTGTCCGAGACGCTTGACGGCCTCCCAACCATTCGCGCCTACAGTGCCGAACAGCAATTCGCCAAGCGCAACGAAGAATTATTGGACCGTAACCAGCGCGCCTACTTCTTGAACTTTGCCGTCAATTGCTGGCTCGCGCTGCGCCTCGAGTTTGCTGGCACACTCGTCGCCTCTTTCGCGGCATTGTCGGCCGTGTTTACACACCAGACGACCACGCAAGCTGGTGAAAAGTTTGCCGGTCTTGCAGGAGTTGCGCTCACGTATGCCTTCAGCGTGACCCAGTCTTTGAACTGGTCGGTGCGCATGTTCAGTCAGCTACAGACTCAAATGGTGTCTGTGGAGCGTGTGAAGAAATACTCCGAAATGGAGATGGAAGCGGCGCTCTCCAGCGTCGGTAAGTTGCCTGCTGACGAAGAATGGCCATTTGAGGGTGAGATCGTGTTCCGCAACGTCAACTTGCGCTACCGACCCGGCCTTCCTCGTGTGCTCCGCAACCTGTCGCTGACCATCCGACCTCGTGAGAAAGTGGGCATTGTTGGTCGCACGGGTGCTGGCAAGAGCAGCTTGGTGGTTGCGCTCATGCGTCTCGTCGAGCTCGACTCGGGTGCTATCTCCATTGACGGTATCGACACGAGCGGCCTTGGTCTCCACGAATTGCGTGGAAAGATAAGCATCATCCCGCAGGACCCAGTGCTCTTCTCTGGCACCGTGCGCAGCAACGTCGATCCGTTTGACCAGTACTCGGACGAGCAGATCTGGACATCGATCCGTCGTGCCCACTTGGGCAATGCCGTCACGGCGTTGGATGGCCGCGTGGACGAGAAGGGATCCAACTTCAGTGTTGGCGAGCGTCAGCTCATCTGTATTGCGCGTGCGCTGCTGAAGCGGTCGCGTATCATTTTGATGGATGAGGCCACAGCGTCGATCGATACGGAGACCGACCGCAAGATCCAAGAGAGCATCCGTCAGGAGTTCAAGGATTGCACGTGACTCACGATCGCGCATCGCATCAACACGATCCTTGACGCGGACCGCATCCTGGTCATGGAGAAGGGCTCCGTGGGCGAGTTTGACACGCCCGCGGCTTTGCAAAAGAAGACGGATGGTTTGTTCAAGGGGCTGGTGGACCACTGGCGTGAAGGCACCAACAACTAGGAGAGGCATGCAATGTCAGCACTGACTACTGACGCGCCATTTACTACATGAGGATTCGTACTTGGATAGCTACATATTTCGCGTTTGGTTTTCCTGAGGAGACGTCAAGAATTGATATTCATACTGTACGTCCAATGCTTTCAAAGTGTAGCCATTTCGCATCTCGAATTTGCCAAAAGGTGCACACATCTATCACTGACCTGGTTTTTGTGTGCAATCGTACCGTCGCGCAGCAGTCCCTAGTGATTCGCAGAGCGCGGTCCAGAGCGCGTGGTCTCACGCCTTTTGGGACGTGGGTGAGATGGCGGATGAATCCTTGTTTGAAGATGAGTGGATGGCGCAAGTGCTTGACTGTTGCCACTGACCACAACCTACTGTACTGTACACTACAGTACTGTTGGCACCCTAATAAGCAGCAAGCAAGGCCACTGACATACCAACAAATCGCAATGACTGCGCAAAGCCTCCATCTATTTATATCCGTAGGATAACGACAATGCGAGCACTGCAGACTGAAAAGACGCCTTCACCGCCGTGTTGGTCAGTCTGGATCCTTTATTCGTCCTTTGGTGGTGGTGGATCAACCAACACCCACACCGAACGACCCACACTGTTGGTTGTTCAAAGTTTCCAGTTGAGGGTTAAATGTGCCCATCCCATCAGGTCCTGATTCCTGCCATCCAAGCATGAAACTTCCAGCCAATGGACGCTGCGTGTAGCCTCTTGAAACCTATCCCTTGATGGATACAGTCGATTTCACCCAATCGACTTAATCGATTCGTCATTTTCTACCAATCCACGTACGTGATGGAACCCGTCATCATGGGTTCCCTTTGCGCTCTCGCCATCTTTTGTATCGTTGGCGTTCCGCGCTTTCTGCCCCCAAAGCACAGCAACGGAATTTAGGTGGCGTTGGAACTCGACGCCCTTCCACATGTAAGGGACACAACGCAATTTACCGCGTCGGCGCGTCCCC
>JAADVC010000509.1:0-19567 GCA_023334575.1 Pythium volutum
AGCTTGTGGGTGGCGACGGCAGCCCCTCTGTCCGCGCCGACATAGTTCTCGGGCACTGGCCGTGTCCCGACCCTCGCCCCGGGGCGCTTCCACAGGGGAAGCACTCCCGTCTCTGCAATGGTGCATAAGAGTTCGAGGTTATCGTACGTCGGTAGGTGAGCACGATAACGTCCTGGCCACAGGGCCTTGTTTGGTCGATAATCCTCTGAGGTCTGACCACGGTAAAGTCCAACGTTCCGGCGATCCCGATCTGGGGTATGGCCACAAACGCGTCGAGGAGACGCATGTCCGCTGTGGGAATCGTCAGCTGCCCTGGGCTTGGCGTTAGGAATGCGTCGTTGGGGGAGAAGGCGATTCCATATGTGGCCGCCAGGCGCTTGAAGTTGTCGAAAACCGGCCTAGGGGCATACCGTGGCGCTCCGTTGATGATACAACTCCGGTCCGACCGGCCGTCAAACCGCGACGGTAGCAAGCTTGCGTCCGTATGTACGGAGGTCGGTGGCCGGACTTGGCGCTGTGTGAAGGTACAGGGAGCGGAGGGACCGACTGCGGCCCGGCATTGGATAATGGTACCGACGGTACGCAACTCTTGTACCACGAGGGACCACCGCGGTGTGCGTCCCCCAAACCCACGTCAGGGTTTGGTGGGGTGGGTTTGTAGGCAAAGGGCCCTCGGGGGCCGTGATATGTTGCCGGACATGACCACTCGGATCCCGTTTGGCTCCATATGTGTGGTTTATGCGTGTCCATGGCCCAGTTGCATAGAGCATCGGCTGCGCCGTTGAGCTCGCGTCGGACGCGCTGGAGATAGATTGGCGCGGTGGCCGAGGCTTGGCCCCTAATTTGTGCCACCCATGGGCGCAAATGGGCAGCGCGACACACGTTGCGCTGGAGCGCTTGCTGAATAATGACGGATGAGTCACCGTAAATAGTGGCGCAGGATTGTGCGCGCAACGAGTGTATCCACCGTAGACACGCCAGCAGGCCTCGGGCCTCCATCACGTTATTGGTTTGTGCAGGAACGTATGCCTGTACACCCCACTGGATGAGCTGCCCGGAGGCGGTCCAAACACACCATCCGAGAGCGCTTCTCTTCGCTTCCCGGCGAATGGATGTGGGTCCGACGTGACCACTGGTGGCGGTCTGGTCTCGTTCTCTCGGTGGTGGTGCATGTCGGCGCGCCGCGCGCCCGCAGGTATCCATCAGGATCTCTGACGGACGTGTCGTCGGCGTGGGCGACCAGGTCGCCCGCGAGGGCCTGGCCCAAAGGAGGTGTGGCGGTCGGGTCGGGCTCACGTGGTTGGCTCTGCGTCGGGTGCAGTGCTTCGGCTGCGACTCTGGTGGGGCCGCGGCCTGGCACGTCGATGGCTGTCCACAAACGCGATCGGGCCGCGGTCTGCTTGGACGCCATGCGCAAACCCAACCGCAAACTCGGCTCGCGTGATGGACTGCTCCCAAAAATGCTCGAGCAGGACGCCCACCACACGGCTCGGAGCCTGGCTCGCTCGACGGATCTCGACGTGGCAAATAAAACGGGAGGAGTGCTCCAGGAGCTCGTGTTCCGCGTCACGAAGAGCGCCGGCACTGATACGGGAGTACGTGAGAACCTGGCCGCACATAAAGCGGTCCGACGTCACGCGGGTGAACGGTTCACCACCGTCCGGCGACGGGACGTAAAACGTGTTTTAGCGGACGAAACGAAATACGGCGAGGAGTGGGCGGTCGTCTTGCTCGTCGCGCCGGTTGAGGTGCGGCTGCGTCAAACGGCAGTAAGGGATCCAGTGATCCACGCTGTCAACGGCGCGCAGCTCGGCGGGCAACTCGGTGGCCGCTTGGCCAGACCGGAGGAAAACAATCGAGCACTTCCACCCCGGGCGTCGTTCCGGGTCGTGTTGGTCATGGAAGAGGCTGCGCGTGGTGGCAGACGAGCGCGTGGGCTCGCGGCCCAGGCGCGCGTACACGGGCCCGGCCCAGTCTCCAGGGAGCTCGCTGGACGCCTCGAGGCGGACCCAATTGTTGGCGAGCGAGGAACTTGCGGCGACGTCGCCGGGCGAGTTGTGCGCGGGAAGCGCCGGAATGAAGGCGACTGCGCGGAGCATTAAAACCTGGGCGACCTGGTCGCTTCTTCTGTCTTCTCGTGAGCACTTGTGCTCTTCCGCGGTGGAACTGCGAATGACGCGTGTTCGGAAACCACTGGTTCCTACAATGTGGTCCACACCACATCTACTGAACCCTTCACTATTGATCCTTAAAATGTCTAGTTCTCTGGATATTTATATATCTAGTTCTCTGGATATTTATATCCAGAGTTTCTACTTGGATCTGAACGGGTCTGAATACCTATATAAACTGATATAGATAGCATTATGTAATTTTAGTCAGACTTTCATTTGTATCTCATCATCGGTCTTATTGTCGTGATAGCAAATATACTGTGTTTTGATGATAATATCAACATTCGGTCAACACTCGTTTTTCATTGCTTCAAAATCTCGTCTCTGGATTTGGTGACATTCCACCGCTTTTGCAGTGTCCGCCGGAGTCCACAAACGCATCAACAGCTGGGCTGCTGACTCCGACTGTACATTACAAATGCAATGTGGGGAGAAAATTATTTAATAATCACTACAGCACTACTGATTTAGCAGTGCGACTAAAAGAATCAAGAGGTTCGGAAGGTTCTGCCTCGGTCCATAGCAAGTTTGATTCAACTTCTTCCACGGCCCAAGAACCGAAGTCCAGGCTGAATTCCGGCTCAACAGTTCAGGCGGAATTTTTCTCCGTGGCTGATTATACTGCAGTACAGTACTCTTTCTGTATTTGGACCGGTCCATCGCGCATGTTCCGTTATTTGCCTTCAAATGGTTGGGTGCCGTCGGCAGCACCCAACGTCTTTCTTCATTTCAAAGTGCCTCCGCTGAGGCTCGTTCGTTGAAGAGGCCTTCGCCCACAGCAGTGAATTGTGTGAAGGCCAGAACATTCTACTTTGCCGGACGCTTTGGCAAATCCAGATAGGTCACCAAGGGCGTTGACACCCGGGTGTATATCGGATACGGCAGCAGCTGTCAGTGGATTATTCTCCCCCACCGCTGAGTGAGTGCCAAGGATTCCATCTGACTGTGCGCAATTCCTAGATTTTCTATTACCTGGTAGTCTTCTCGTCCAGGGTCCACCGTCCAGCTGGCCGCCACGCTGGGCATTTTCATGTCGAAATGACTATTGCCCTAATCTGGAAAAAATGCACCGAGTTTCACAGTGCCTCCTGGACTGCTCACACAGGCCTGAGCGGCATGGGTGAGTGCTCCTCTGCTCCATTGGCATCAGCAGGAGCCCCCAGCGCTCCGCAACCCAAGCCTGGACTTCATTTATCCTGAAACAAGCCACAAACCAGTCTTTTTATGCACGATTCGAGCTGTGCAAGAGCCGATACATTTCCACTGCACATACTTAGTTCAAGTGTAGAAATGGTGTGGTTTACTCCAGACAGACTCGTTCTTTTCATGTTGGCTCGGTATCAGCCTCTTCTGAAATCAGCCTCTTCTGGCCCACCGAAGCTCGTTGGCCCGTTTCTATTCGAAGGTCCAGCAGCTGGTTTTGGCGCATGGATGGCTTTTCTGATCGTTATTTGATGGAGAGGCAGGACCCGGTACTGTATACTGTACTGCAGGCTGATAGGATAGCCAGACTAACGCGAACCACCGTCATCCATGCTCGACGCTGGACCGACGCTAGTATAATACGTTTTCGACCAGCGCGTGGTCATTAGCGAGCAGCTACGTTGCGCGCCGTGGGGCAGCTCACCCAGACCAGTCTACTCGGCGTTACGTCCTCACGAGCAGAGAGGAACATCTCGTGTATCTCACAGATGCGACTGCCGAGTCGGATACGCGCGCTTGTCGCAGGTGCTGCCGCCGCTGTGGCCGTCATGACCGTCGCCGCCGCTGGCGATGGCGCAGCACCAGTCTCAGAGCCGCCCGTCGCGGCCGTGCCCACGACCGTCAATTTCGCGACCGTGCCCATGGAGGTGACCGCCGAAGACCGACCAACCGTGAGTCCGTCGCGCGCTGTCGACGCCAGCGAACACCGTACCGCCACGACGGCCGCGAGTCCTCCCCCGCCGCCGCCGCCGCCTCCGCCAGCCGTGACCAAGGAGAGTCCATTCAGTTTGGTGCACAGCGCGTCGTCGAACGACGCTGTTGATCTGCTCGAGATTGTGCGCACGAACGCGACCAATGCGCCGCGCGTGTCGTTTGAATCCATGACCAACACGAGCGCGTGGCGCGTCGACCAGTGGGAGAACCCACTCAATTTGCTCTCCAATATGATTGCGAACGAACACATTGCCGTTGACGCCGACAATGTGCGCGTCGCTGTGCAGCTGACCGATCCGGCCAAGGTCGTTAATGTGTACGTCGTTGGATTTGGTCTTGATCTCTCTCTCTCTGCCCCCATACTCACTATTGTATGTTTATGTTACAGAGCATTCACAAAGACGAACGACTGGCGCTACGGCCCGACGCTCGTGCTAGGGGACCACGCTCTCGACGGTCTCACCAGGATCAAGCAACTGTGCGTGGAGCTGCGGGCACAGGAGGGTTTTTTGGAACCCGCAAAGCTGACGCTGTGTGTTGTCGACGATTAGTGAATTTTCCAATTTCAACATTTCCTTTGAAGGTTCCAAGTGGCTCCCGCCCGACACGACGCTCAAGAGACTGTACGTCGCCCCCCACGTTGTATACATCTCTCTTGTATGAAAGAAAGCTAACTCTGTCATTCTCTCTCTCTCTTATGGACGCCTAGTGCCTTTAACAAGTCGATCATCGCGTCCTTTGCCATGGACAAGCAGTACACGGTGCTCCGAGTGTACGTGTAACTCTCTAATCCCTCTCCCTTTCCTACTCTTCCTCGACTGACGTCTCGTGTCTTTGACGCCCCTTTCCCCCCACAGTGAAATTCGAGACTCGGTTCTCAAGAGCTTTCCTGCGTGGCTGCTTCAGCAGTCCATGTATGCCGAGGCACTGTACGTCGTTGTGTTTCCTCGTCTTTCCGTTGGGTAACCTTTGGTCTCACGTGGCTCTCTTTCTACTACATAGTACTATTGAGTCGTGCACGTTTACGGAACCGCTCATCCTCAGCTTTGAAGATCTCCAGACGCTCCAGATCTTGCCGAGCGTCACGCTGTCGCAAAACAAGTTTCCACGCATGCGGCTCAGTGATTGCGTCGACACGGCGCTCTACGAAGGCTACGACGTGTGTCTCACTAGTGCGTGTGCCTTTTTCTATCTCTCTTTTCCCCCATTCCCACACGAGCGTCTTGATCCTAACACAGTCTTTTTCTCTACAAAACAAAACAGCGCCGACAAACTATGCCAATGAAGCCGATTTACCGCCCCGGACATTTCTCCCCGAAGCAGAACACGCGGTGGGCATCCCTGGCCCGAGCACACCGCACCCTTCAGTCTCCCTAAACACGCTGCCACCCACGGCGCCGCTGTCTGGCGCGAATCTCTCGTCGTCACGAAACGCGTTCGTGACGCTCGGCTCGGTGCTAGGCGTCGTGTGCGCCATCTCGCTGGTCGTCGGTTTTATCTGGCTGCGGCGCCGCCACGCGTCGTCGCGAAGCGACCAGGACGACGACGAGTCGGCCGTGTCGTACCATAGCGACAAGTTTTACCACGACGTTGACGCTGGTTATGACGACGACGACGTGGTGCACGGCGTGGTCCGTGACGTGCGGTACTCGCAGCGCGCGACTACGGTCGGCATGGGCGTTCTCAGCGATGTGGACTTGGGACCGCGTGTCGTCAAGGGCGAGACGCGTCTTGGCACGAGCGGGCTCTGGAAGGCCGACTACCAGGGCGACACGGTCGCGGCCATGCGTGTCAATGTCGAGAGTCTGCGCGACCGCGGCCGCGACATTGAAGCGATCGTGGCGAGTTGCGTCGCGCTGCGCCACCCCAATGTCGTCGAGTTTTTGGGTACGAGCATGGCGACAAGCGACGAAATGTGGCTCGTCGCCGAGTACATGGCCAAGGGCAACTTGCTGTCGATCATGGCCAAGAAGAAGCTTGAGATGACGTGGGAGATTCTCCACAAGCTCAGTCTCCAGCTCGCGACGGCACTGGCGTTTGTGCAGTCGATGCGTGACGCACTCACGACGCCGCGTGTGCCGACGCTGTCGAGCCGTAGCATACTCTTTGACGGCGAGCTCAACTGCAAGCTCGACGGACTCGAGTTTGCACAGTACATGCGTGACTACGCGGCGCCCGTGCTCAGCTTTGGCCACAACGAGATCCCGTACCGCGCGCCCGAGGTGCTGCGCCAAAGTCTCAGTTATCAGAACTCGTCGTCTTCGTCTCCGCTATCGATCGACGAGGTCGCGGCCGCCGAGGTGTTTGCGTTGGGCGTCATTTTGTGTGAACTGTCGTGCCAGGCACCCGTGTACAGCGACATTATTGATGCGCGTGGCATTGTGTTGGGCGAAATGTTTATCGCAAAGGAAGTCGCAGCCGGACGCCTGCGGCCGGCACCAGCGGCCGACGTACCCGACGCCATGGCGCGGCTCGTGGACGCGTGTCTCGCGTACGATCCGCGCACGCGCCCGACCATTACGCAGATTGTCCAGCAGCTCGTGGCCTTGGACGTGTGAGAGGAGACCCTATAGTTTTGTTAGTACGGTATCTGTATCGAAACGATAGAAGGGAGGGGGAGCGAAGAGAGTATTCCTAGTATACTACTGTAGTTCCAGTAAGCGTATCAAGATGAAAGTATGATCACTCAGTCTTGATCTCTTGCTTCATGATCACCACGGGAGGGGCGAGCGGCCATGGCACTTGATGGAATCGGTCGGCGAGTTGCTGGTACGGCACGGCACGCTGCTCGGTGGTCATGGCCGCGCGTCCACTGGAGCTGGGCAGCACCCAGACTTCGCCGCCGTCACTCGGCCACCCGGGCGGCAGCCGAGTCTGGCGTCCATAGTGCTCGACCTTGGCGAGCGGCGGCGTAAAGAGGTGGCTGAACTGGCGCTTGCCCGAGAACGCGACGAGCAGCGGGCTGTGCGGCAACGCGCAGGGCGTCTCGGGGTCTCTGGGGCCGTGGTCGTTCACGCAGACTTGCTGCATGTGGCGACGCAGCCGCTGGAAAAAGTCGTGGCGCCAGCGCGCCACTGGGGCAAAGGCAGTAAACGTTAGGGAAAAATACCGGAAGGGATCAGTGGGGGAAATCACGTACTCGTTTGTTTGCCGTACGACGCGGCGTCATTCCCGGGCTAGTGAGAAGAGGATAAGTTAGTAGAAGTAAGGACGCACAGTCGCGTACAGTATCCTTCACACAAAACGTACGTACTTCGAGTCCGATGGACGTCAGGCCGACGCCGTAGATGATCGGCAAGTGGTTTTGCTCGGCAATGGGCGCGTCTGCTGGCAAGATGCCGCGCCACGAGAGCGGCGAGAGACTGCCGCGCAAGAGGTTCCAGAACCGATTGCTCGGGTTGCTATTTGATTGTATCATGAGTGAGTCTCCATTCAACACATAAGCTCAAAGGCAATCGTTATGATACCTGTAGGAATATCCACCTGTAGACCCAGCAGCAGATACACACCGAGTCACATTAGTCCAGCGTCTCCACTGTGCAGGGCAATACAGCGAACGCACTCATCCACGCGTGGTCGGACGGATTGTGGCCCACAATCAAGAGCCGCAGCCGCCGCTCGGCGTGGTGGTCGCACTTGCGGTGTGCGTCAAAGCACGGGCCACAGATGCCGTGCCAGCGCTCCTGCCACTTGTGGGGCGGCGGTGCTGCTGCTTCCACTGCGACCGTGACTGTGACTGCCGGCGGCTCGGGCTGCGGCTCGGCCTTGACGCGCACGCGGCGGTCCTTCATCTCCTCTTCTTCCTCATGTTCTCCATCCTCCTTTTGCTCGGCGTTCTCGTCCCGTGCGCGCTTGGCGTCAAAGCGGAAGCGCTCAAACATCGTGGCCGAGCAGGAAATTGGCAACTGAGACCGAGATCCTCAACAAGATGGAGCTGCTCGTCTGGTGAGTGATGGTCCTGACCAGCATCCTCCATTCGCAATCGTTGCCATTCGCCACGTATTCCCTCGACCCAAACCAAATGGAAGATTCCAGACCCCAGCCAAGACAGGCAACAGGCCTCAATACTACGTAGCTCTACGTAGTATCATTCAGGTCGGTTGTAGTATTTATTCAGGTTTAGACGACGCACGTCTTCACTCCTTGGCGGAATCCCGCCTCCATGCGGCGTGGGAGTTTACGCGGCATTCTCGAGCACGATCGCAATGCCCTGGCCACCGCCAATGCAGGCCGAGCCCACGGCGTACTTTTTGCCCGTGCGCTGGAGCGCGTGCGCGAGATGGGCCGTGATGCGGCTTCCGGACGCGCCCAGTGGGTGGCCCAGTGCGATCGCACCGCCGCACTGGTTGACAAGCGCCGGGTCCAGACCGAGCTCCTTGACACAGGCGAGCCACTGCGCGGCAAAGGCCTCATTGATATCAAAAATGTCAATGTCTTGGATCGAAAGCCCAGCGCGTGCGAGCGCACCGCGGATCGCCGGCACGGGGCCAATGCCCATGATCGTGGGCTCGACGCCCGAGACCTGGTACGACACGACGCGTGCGAGCGGCGTGAGCCCATGCCTTTTGACCGCGTCCTCGCTCGCGAGCACGACTGCACCGGCGCCGTCCGAAATGCCCGAGGCACTGCCGGCCGTGACCACGCCGCCGTCGCGCTTGAACACGGGCTTGAGCTTGCCCAGCTTCTCAAGCGTCGTGGCGCGCGGCGACTCGTCATGCGAGAAAAGCTCCGTGTGGCGACCGGCCTTGACCTCGAGCGGCGCGAGCTCGGCGTCAAAGTGGCCGGCCTCGTGGGCTTTCGTCCAGAGCGTCTGGCTGCGGAGTGCAAACGCGTCACAGTCGTCGCGCGTAATGCCGTATTTCTCGGCCAAGTTTTCGGCCGTGATGCCCATGGGCGTGTTCGAGTACGAGTCGGTCAGCGCCGACCAGAGCGTGTCCTGGAGATTAATACCGGCACCCAAGCCGACGCCAAAGCGGGCCTTGTTGCCATAGACCGCGAGCGGTGCCTGCGACATGTTTTCGGCGCCACCAGCGATCGCAATCTCGGCGTCGCCCAGCAAAATCTCGTGGACGCTGCCCACGACCGACTGGAAACCAGACCCGCAGAGACGGTTAATGGTCAGCGCCGGCTTGTCGATCGGAATGCCCGACTTGAGCAGCACGTGGCGCGCGAGGTACGCGGCGTCGCCCGACGTTTGCGCGACGTTGCCGACTTGCACGGCGTCGACAAGCGCCGGGTCGAGCTGCGCGGCCGCGAGTGCGGCCTTGGCGGCGTGCGCGCACAGATCCGTGGCCGACACGTCCTTGAGCTTGCCGCCAAAGTTGCCAAAGGGCGTGCGCTTGGCCGCGACAATGTAAATGTTCTTGGCGAGCGTCATGAGGAGATACACGAGAGAGAGACGAGAACTGTGTGTGCGCGAGCGAGCGGATGCGGATCTGGTGATCTTTTGGGGGAGACGAAGAGGGAAGGAGGGGGGTCGACGTCGACAGATTCCAGGTCGAGGAGCTCACCAAAGACCCAAAGACCCACGAAGAGCTCACGTGCAGATGTATCGAACATATCGGGTTGGAAAGGGTATTGATGTTCAGAGGCTTTTGAATACACTGAACCAAATCACTTTGAAACGGTTAAGGCAGGGTATACTTTTAGCGTAGTGTTGAGCCCGTGAAACCCGACGTGAGATGGTGACAACTTCAACGTCTGTAAACGGGTCGGGTTTGTCTCGTGGTCCGTAAACCCATGAACCCCAAATGGAACACGCGCAATGCGTATCGATACGGCTTGCCTTTGGATTACTATGTGCGCGTGTGTGTGTACCTGTGGTCCTTGTGTTAAAACTGCTACTACAAACAGTCTCCCTTTCTCCGTATTCTTCTCTCACCTGCCGAACGCTCGACGACGCCCCACACGATCCCCACGATCCTCTCTCTCGCTCTCCCCCGTCCCGACAAGCTGCTGTGGATATTGCAGTGTGCTCCCACCTCCATCTCTGCCGATTTCGGAGAGGAATCCAGTGGGATTTCACCAGACACCCCTGCAGCAGCCCTCGTTCCGGTGTGTCGTTTCATCGCGCTCGATCTGGTGCTGCTGTTTTTTTTCCCTTGTTCCTTATCGTCTCTTCTTCTTCCTTCTTGTGCTGTTGATCTTGGAATGGCTTTCCTTGCATTGGCGTTCTCGCTCTCCCGCCTCCTAAATACTTTCTTCATACGCAGTCGCGACCTTGCCCGGACCCGGCGCCTCGAGCGGTCCGTCCGAATAGTCAAACGAATCGCGACGCCGTTTCCGGCCAAAGTGCTGGCGCTCAATCTGCCACGACCGCGCGAGCTCGGCAAACTTGAAGAGCTTGTTGGTCTCGCCGGCGTCCAAATTCAGCGGTCGCGCGTGGCTGCTCTCGGTAAAGATGACGCCACTGGGCACGGCCGTGGCTGGGATTGAAAACACGTCTCGCGCGAGCTTGGCCAACCCGGGGAACCGCGTCTCGTTCGATTTCCACCACAAGAACGGATCGGACCGCTTGTCGCGAATCAGCGTTGCGTCAAAGAAGCGGTCGACTTCATCGCCGTCGATCGAATAGTCGGGCATGCCCTCGCCAATGTCCAGTAACTTTTCAAACGTTGAGTAGGCCGAGCTCGCATCGCTATGGGATGGATCGTGGTCGTGCTGTGTCGGATCGCTTAGCGAATCGTAGACGTTCTTGCGGAGCATGTCTCTAAGGAATTCCTTTTTCTCGGCCTTGTCGACCGACTCGTTCGAGAACCGCGGGTCAAGAATCTTGGCGAGCGCAAAGTACGGCGACGAGTGTTCCGTGTGGTACGTCTCTAAGCTCGACTTGACCTTGAGACACACGGTCTGGATCTTGGCGGCCGCTGTCGCGCTAAAGCCCTCGGTCGCCGTGGCCGCTGTGCTTTCGCACAAGTGGATAATGGCCTTGCACACGTTGATTGACATGCTGAGCGAAATGTGCTTGGTGTCGCTTTGGCACGTGGCCATTTGCATGCACTTTTGCAGAAACGTTGCGACCCACACGAGCATGTCCCACTCAATCTCGTCCAATAGAAAAATGTTCATGCCGCTGGTCGCAGCGTCGCCGTACAGCGTGTGGATCGAGTCCTTGAGCTTGGCCGTTTCGAGAATCATGTTGATGGTCGTGCGCCACGCCTTGGGCGAGTCCAAGTTGGGCAGCGGGTCCGGGTACTGCGTTGGTAATCCCATGTCGTTGGTCGTGCGTAACCCAAAATGCTCTTGGCTTTCCGTGGCCGACTTGAGCAGCGCCAGCAGTGCACGCAGCTTCATGATCTCGTGGCGAATCTCCTTGAACGCAGCGCGCACACCGGCATGGATCAAATGCCCCAGGCACGTAATGTTCCAATGCGGTGAGATATTGTCAATGCCGACCAACACCTTGATCTTTTCCCGCAACACGCCCATGCCGACGACGCTATCATTGGTCGTGGGCGTGACCCCGCACAGCAGCTTGTTGCCAATGCCCCAGTTGACTTGGAGCACATTGTAGAGCAGATCCGATAGGAAATACGCATTGAATTCCGACGGACAACCTTCGAGCCCAATCTGGATCGTCTTGTACTCCCAGTCGGCGTTGATCCAGTGCAAATGCACGGCCACAAAGCCCTTGTACACGGACGTTGACCACGTGTCGCATGAAAACGTAATCTTGCCCACGGCCGAGCGGGCAATGTACTCGCCGACGCGCGCAAACAGCGTATAATACTTGCGTTCAATCGTCTTGAGCAGTGCGTCCACGGGCGGCACGACGGGTTTCGCGCCGGCCGCCGAGAGCACATCGAGGAATTTCTCATGGAGCACCATGCCCGGATCTTGGCGGTCTTCTACGAGCCACTCGACCAGCGAGCCGGCCAGGTTGCGCATGCGCTGCCGCTTGACGCCTATTTCAGCAAATTACATTAGTACCCTTATTCGTATATATGGGCAATAATCCCAATACCAAACGCACCACCTCCATTCTCGTCAAACGCCATGGGCGTGCCGCTCTCTTTCTTGGCCGCAGCACTCTTTTTCGGCGCGCCATTCGTTGCACTCGCGGTCGGCACTGGCTTTTTGGGCTTTTTCGCGGCCGCGCCGTTCGGGTATTCGCTGTGGCGCTTGGCGTGGCGCATCATGGACGACGTGCCGTGGCGTGTCGAAAAGACCTTGGCACACACGGTGCATTTCGCGGCGTCAATCATGCCATTGCTCAGTCCGCTACTGTTCATGGGCGTAAAGGTCTCCCAGACCACGCTCGTGAGTTTCTTCTTGCGCGTGGCCGCGGATTCCTCTTCGAAGGGGATCTCTTCGCCCCGCTTCATCGTGAGATCGGCGATCGCGTCTATGGTGGCTGTTGGCTTCGAATCAACGCGCGAGCGGCTTCGGGAAACGACACTTTCGCCCGAGTCAGTGTTTTTGGAGGGATTTTCGAGGGTCCGAGCGCGCGGCCGCGTTGAAGGCCTTGTCGAGAGTGTTAGCACACGAAAATGGGATGGATAGATAGCGCAGAGATCTTTCTATACAGATAACACGTTTCCGGCGCGGGGATCGCAATAGGGGCTTCAAGAATCGCGTCCGCGCAGCGCTAGGAGGGCTCGCCGCTGGCGTTTTCCCACCACGTGCCAATTGCAACTCAATGCCCAGGCGGCCTCCCCAGTCCGTCGGGCCCGAATTTACACTCGCAGCGCGGGCCCACCGACCACCACCAACAGGACCAGACCCGTTTCGAAAAACCTTGAGACCCGACCCATAAATGCCTCCCTTTTAGAGCAACCAACTATCAGTTCCATACTAGATTTAGGTATGTAGATGAGCGGGCGCGATTCGAGGGGAAGCGTGGGTTCTTTGCGTGAACCGGAATCTTGGCGGAAAACCCGTGAAATTTGAGCGGGTTCGGGTTTGGGACCGACCCGTATTCTTGGCGGGTTTTTGGGTGGCACCTACCGCTTTCTTCCCACCGCTTCCTCCCCAACCGACCCATCTCCTCCCCCCTCCCTTTGTTCCACAAGCCACCACACAATCAGGCGGGGAAAACGGAAGCGGGTTCGGGTTGCGGGTTTGACGGCTGAACCCACCCGTGCCAGGTTTCTGGTACGCACACCGCGCAAGACCCACACGGTGTGCCGACGGGTCATGTGGGTCTGGCCCTTCAGAACCGCATAAGCCAAATGGATACACAATACGGGAATGCGGCTCCAGTGTAAATGGCGGCTGGGCAAACGCTACGACGCAGGAGAAGGTCTCTGATAGCATTCTCATTTTCTCCATTCCAGACTGGCGGTGGTGGGGGCTGGCTGCCCACGTGCGCGGTGCGTTTACGAGGCCTTTTCCATGAGGTGGATGGGCTTGAGGATCGATATCTTGTTGGACTCGACGATAAAACCATTCATGACCATCTCATCGAGAATGAAATGGGCCTTTTCGAGGTTGAACATGATCTTAGAGGGGGCATAAACATGATTAGAGGGAAAAAGAACGAGGTAGCAAGAGCGTAGGGAAACAAACGTACGTCGAGTTCGCACTGGATGGCGGCGAGGAGGAAGGCAGAACGACGAGGGGTAATACAGGCAGTCGATCGTGAGTCAAAACGAGGATACAAAGTAATAAAGCATATAGAGGGGGAAACGTACGACACTCTCAAAGTACTTGTCCATGGTCTCAACGAGCGCATGGATAAACTCCAAAATACCGAGCTCGTTCTATTCGCCACAACGTCAGAAACCACACGTCATATCAGTACACACAAGTGGCATGATGCTGAACGGCCCTTTGGATAAAAAGCAACACGCACCTCCGAGTCGTCGTCCTTGACGCCGACGATGAAGAAGAGCGACGCGTATCGCCGGTAAATGACCTTGTACCCGCGGTACTCGACAAACGAGCACTATACAAGCCACCCCCACAATCCCTTAGAAACGCCCATACGCTTTAATCAGCCAGCAGGAGGAGAGAGAGACCACATACCTGGTTCTCATTACGACCAAGACACTTGCGGATGATTTCGGCCTCGAGCGCGACGCGCTCCTGGATCGACAAGAAGTCGTAGTACTGCGCGAGCCGCGTCTGGCCCTGCTTGTTGACCATGAGCACAAACTTGATCATGGCTGCGTCGGTCTCTTTTCGTCTTGATGCTGCGGCCGCTTTCTCTCTGTCTCTTGCTTTTTGTCGCTTGGGCGACGTGTCTCTCGATAATCGGAATCCGCTCCCCAAAGCGCGAAGAGCTTCAGTCTCCATATGCGAAATATAGAGGTACACCTCCGTTGAACGATACAAGGTATATTTCCGTAAATTGTTTTGTAATTCGCCGCTTTTCGAAATGAACTATTGGATCTTGAAGCGACGCGAATGATTGGCATGGCACTTCAAATCTAAAATTGGCGAGACCAATGGCGCGCCGAAACGGCCCGTGTGTGTGGCGACGCGAGCAGGCTGCGGGTGCGTTTGCGTTCCCACTGGTGCACACACTCACAACGTGGAGAGCCTCCCCTTTGAGAGACAATGATCTGCGGTACGCTGCGCCAGCGGCTGCGCGAGTTCTTTATCGACGTGACGGACGCCAACGTCGACTTCCACCTTGGCGATCTCTTTGGTGCGTGGAGCCTTCAGCGCTCGTAGTCCCCACTTCAAGCCTACTCATGTGATCTCCCCTGTAACTGATCTACACAGATCCAAGTCAATTTCGCCTGCGCGACGTGTTTCTCAAGACTGAGGTAAGAGATGATGCCGCGAATGAATCACACGAGCTCTCGTGTGAATACCTGACGTGTGTTTTTTTTACAGTTGGTCAATGCGCTCCACCTCCCATTCGAGCTCAAGGGTGCCTACATTGGCCATGTCAAGGTCGAGGGCGTCGTCGGCTTTGTCGCCGGCTCGCCGCTCACGATTGGTGTCGACAATGTCTGCCTCGTGCTGGGCCACAAACCGGTCGACTGGAACAACGACCTGGCGCTGCGGTACGCCAAGGAACTGCTGCTCGCGATCCTGCAGCGCGCACGCGTGTCGTCGGCCGCTAGTAAAGAGAAGCAAAAAGACGTGGGGGCGCCAGCGGCGAGTGGTGAGCCGTCCTTTAGCGTGTCGCCCGTCAAGTGGATCCTCAGCAAGATCCAGGCCACGATCGCCGAGACCACAGTCAAGCTTGACCGGCTCCATATTCGCTTCGAGGTACGTAACCCAGAAACTCTATCCACCAGCAAATCACTTGAGTCTCACATGCACTTACAGAGCGAACACGAAGGCCAACTGATCGCGTACGGCGTTTACATCCCGGTAAGCAACAACACAGCTTTGGTATCAGTATGGAAAAAGTGCATCCTCTAACGCGTGCCCCTTATGAGACTAGACTGTCCAGCTCTCGACGCGCGACCTCGACGATCCGATCCTCAAGCGGCGTGAGCAGCCGGGCATCACGTACCCTTCCGCACCCAACGGCACGACGGCCTGCAAGCAGCTCTACCTCGCCAACATTTCCATCTATTGCGATCTCCACGCGTCAAGCTTTCTAGGACCGACGCCACCAAAGCCGACACCCACGACGCCGCGCGGCTCCGTCATAGGGGCCACCAGTACTCCCCCCGTCCCGGTACTTTCTCCGTCCGAGCGACTCGCGTTCCTGCGGCAGCAGTGTCTCACGCCGTTCACGCCCAACGCTGACCGCGATCTCGTCTTGATATCGGCGCTGTGGCTCAAGCTCGACTTTGTGCGCGGCTCGTCGTCGTCGTCTCCCTTATCCTTTGGACTCGGCGCCGTCGATCTCGTGACCGACGCCATCAAGGTCAATGTCGACCTCACGCAGTGCGCCGTGCTCAACGCCGAGCTCGCCAGTGTGAACGAGTTCCACCAGCGCGAGCGGCGCCGTGCGTGGCGTCCATCGTCGGTAGACCGCGACCGCGTCGCGCCGCTCAAAGTGACCGTGTCCATGGATGCACTGCTGCCCGTCGAGGTCGCGGCCGATCTCGCCAAGCAGAATTCCGTAAGTGCCCCACACGCGCCACGGTATCGCAATCGCGCGTGGCTGCGTGGCATGTGGCGATACGCCGCGTGGTGCGTTCTGGTCACAGCGCGCAACGGAGACCCCAAGAAGGTTCATCTCGGGAAACAGACGGCTAGTGACGAAGCACAGCAGCAGTGTCGTGAGACGGACCAGCGTCGATACGTGGCGCTGTACACGCGCAGCCTGGCCGACGAAAACCTCAAGATGATTGTGTTTGGACGTCCACTGCTGCCAGCGAGTCCGCGCGCGGCCGACGCGCCGCCGCTGCCCGTGTACGAGCCACTGACGTTCGCGGAGCAGTGGGAGCTTTCCGATTTGGTGGAGAAAATGGCTGTACGCGAGCAGCGCCTGCTGCGGCAGGACGCGGCCCAGCGCGTGCGCCACGACTTTGACTCGTACCAGACCGACGCGCACCTTCCAGAGGCCATAGGCGGACGCACGCTGTCGATTGATATCCCTGAAACCCCAGTGGGATCCTCGTCGCCCGTGCGGTCCATGAGCGGCGCCTCGATCTCGCCCAACCACTCGCCGCGCCATGGCACGCCGCAGGCGTCTCCAACCAAATCGCTACCACTCGACTTTGTCGCGAACCACCACCACGAGTACACGCGAAACCGCGCCGCGTCGTCGCCGTCGACAAGCCCCATTAAGCTCCACAGTCTTTCGATGCCGTCACCCACGTCGGGCCCGCGTCCGCACTTGACCCACGCGGCATCGGCGCCCCACTCTAAACCCCTCAGCAGCCCCACTGCAAAGCCACTGCCCTTTATCGAGACGCTGATCCCGTCGTGGCTGCTGCAGCCAGCGCGCATGGTGCCGCTTTTCAACTGGCACGTCGGCCCGCTCTCGCTGCGGCTCCACCACCGCAAGCCCGAGCCCACGACATCGCTGCTGGTGCCTACGGTCTCGGCCTCGTCCAGTAGTAGTATCCCACCACGCGCAGCAGATACGTTCATGGACTTTTACGTGGAAGGCTGCACGGGCTGTGCACTGCTGGCCAAGACGCCGAGCGTCAGCTTCTTGCTTGAGCTTCGTCTCGGACTCGTGCGCGCTGCACTCGTCATTCTCGCATCACCGTCCAGCACGGGCAATAGCCTCACGACCGACTACATTCGCGACCCGAGCGACGGCTTCTTGTACCTCGGACTCAAGTACAATTTCAAGCGCACGCTATCGGCCGACGACATGCGCTGGGACCTCAAGGCCAAGCTCTGCGTGGGCACGGTCCACATTGAATACAACGACCTCGCGCTGCGGACGGCACTGCGTGCCGACACGCTCCCCACGCGACGCGCGTCCTTTCTCGTGCCTGCGGTCGACACCAGTGGTTCAACGCTGCCGCTCGACACGGCGACCTATGCGACCATCATCCAGGACGTACTGACCAACTGGAAGGCCTGCATGGAGCGCAAGGCCCCTCCGTCTCAGCCTGCACCTCCTCCGTCTTCCCCACAACTCGACCCTGCGGCCAAAGCCAAGCAGCAAAAGCTCGCCGACCAAAAGGAACGCAAGCGCGCGCGGTTCACCAAGCTGCTGACGGCGCTGCTGCAGCACTCGTCCTGTGTCGAGGTGACCACGAGCGGCATGGAGCTGCAGCTCTGCATGCTCACGAGCAATGTCGTCGACCGCATCACCAAGACCACGACCACGACCACGCCGCCGCCCCGTCCGTTGTCTTCGTCCGAGCGAGCCCACGTGACGCTGCCCAGCACGATGGCCGGTCTCGAGAACCGTCCACTGCTGAACGAGTGTCAGCTCCACGCCGGCGGCGTGCGGCTCAAGTTCCAAACGACCACGCGCGGCCGCGCGGCCGTGCTGGACTACGTGCTGGCGCGCTTGTTCCCAGTCCCAAAGACTGGAGCGGACGGCACCAAATGATCCCGTCCATCCCCGCCTCCACCACATTCAACAGTAGGAGTTTGGGACAGCACACGTGTATCAACGCCATAAGCTTCAGGTCGAAATGGCCAAATACAGTGGCGCGGCTGCCTCCCCATCTTGGTCTCTTGCATTCTTTCTTTTTCGAGTCTCTTTACTGGGCGGCCTGAGAGCCTGCGCCTTGTTCTCGTGGATCCGTGTCTTGAGCGTGACGGCCGATAGGCTGCGGCGCAGCACCGCGTCGTCCCTGTCTCGCTCGTCCCGACTTGCCAGTGCCGCTTTCAGCTCGGCGTCCACGTCCAGCTCCTCTCCCTGATGAGATAGCGTCTTGAGCACGAGTGCTGGCGTGCTGTGGCAGTGGCGATCCAGCAGCAGCCCACGCACACCAGCGTGTACTCCAGTGGATAGTGGAGACGTGTACAGCCTCGCAATGGTCAGTGGCGGCACGTACTTGTTGCTGACTGGATGCAGCACCCGTAGTGCGTTTACAGTCGACAGTGCGTTTGCATGGGCCGGCCGCCGCCACTTGTCTTGGAACTGCCGCTCCATCAGTAGCGGATCGACCACGACGTGCTGCGCCGTGCCGCGCTGGTTGTAAATGCCGCGGCGGCCCAGCACTTCGACAAAGCGATCGGTCGAGGCGTCGTCCACGCCACCAAGTCCGCTGTGCTGGACGGCGAGCACGCGCTGCACATGCACATTGACCGTGCCGTGGGCTTCTCCTCCTCCTCCTCCTCCTCTTCCTCCTCCTGCCCCTCCTCCTGCCCCTCCTTCTCCGCTCGTGCTGGCCTCATTGTCGGCTTGGTTTTTCATTCGTACTGACGACATGGACGCTGTGCGCATGCCCACTACGCCACTGGGTGACGTGGCCATAATCTCGACAAAGCTCGACTTGCGGTGCATGCGTGGCTTGCGCTTGCGCTGCTCCGAACGTGCGGCCTTGCTCTGGACGACGCGCGTGATCTTGGCCAGCGTCTCTTGGAAAAACGTCACGTACTCGCCCAAACGACTGCTCTCCGTCATCTAGCACCAGCATTCCCCTTTGATTCATTCCATTGTTCGCAGCACCATTAAAAATGGGGACGTACCAAGTGGGCCAATACAAATAGAATTCGATAAAACTCGCGCTGCGCGAGCGGCACTTCGCGCACGCTCCACTTGGCCCAGCTCGCGCGCATGATCATCGAGACCGAGTTCTTGTGCGTGTTTTCCGTCTTGGCCTGCACGAGCACATTGGCCAAATCGTAATACACTTGGAGAAACTGGTCCGCGTCCACGACTTGCTTGTCCTCGTGGGCGTACACGTTCCACCACTGGTCCAGACACTTATCAATCGACGGCAATTGCACCATAAACTCCATGTCGAGCGCCGTGTCGTCGAGAAAGCGCAGCACATCCTCAATCCTGAGCGACTTGGCAAACGGACTCTTCATGTACTTGGCGTTGACGTCGTACGCGGCCTGGGTAAACACTTGCGTGTTGTGCGCCTGGAATCGCTTCCACTCGTCGACCTGACGAAGCAAACACACAAAGTGCGGCATCGACTCGCGCATCGGGAACACGAGCTTCTGCATGATTTCCTGACGACACGTCGAGTGTGAGTGTG
>JAADVC010000510.1:0-19535 GCA_023334575.1 Pythium volutum
CGAGGACTTGGCCGCAGAGAAAGACCGGCGACACGGATCGCACAAGCTGGTCGCGCCCGTCCGTCGAGGGCCGGTAAAAGACGCAAAAGCGGAGGAAGCGAAACACGGATAGTAGTGGTCGGTCGGCCGCTTCAGAAGCCCCGAGGTCGAGTTGCGGTTACGTCAGACGCCAAAATGGGATCCAGTATTCGGCGCCGATAACGATGCGTTTTTCGGATGCCTCGACGTCGGCGGCGACCTGGCCAGGCCAGAGAAAATGATCGTGCAGGTCCAGCCTGGGCGACGGATGTCGTCCGGGACGGAGAACTCGCTGCGGTCGCCCTGGGCGAGCCTTTTGGCGGCAGCACCGAGGTGCGCGTACAAGGAGCCGTCCCAGTCGTCGGGCAGTTCGACGGGAACTTCCAAGCGCACGAGATTGTTCCCGAGGGCCGGGTCCATGGAGACAGTCTCCGGCGGGTTGTGCGGCGGCGGTGTCGGGAGGTAGGCAACGGCGCGGCGCATGGCGAGCAAAAATTCCTGGCGACCTGGTCGCTTCTTCTCTTCTTCTGGTTAGCACTGTGCTCTTCCGCGGTGGAACTGCGACTGACGCGAGTTCCACCACGGTTCGGAAACCAACGGTTCCTTGGAGTGGCCCACACCACTCCTGCTGAACCGACAACTTTGACACTGTTTAGACTGGGGACTGTATCGGCAAAATATGATCCAATATTAGTATAGTATGTATTTATCGTTTGAGAAACGATAAATACGTACTATACTAATATTGGATCGTTTTTTGGATTGTTTTATTTTTTGCGGAGCCCTGGTCTGTGGTCTCTGACATTTCAATCGGTGACAGTGGCAGTGGCCACAGCCCATTGGTATCTACTCGGATACCAGCCGGAGCTACATGAGCCACAGTTTTGACAGGCGGCACAGAAACGGTTCCTTTGGACCACGCCTTTTGTAGACTGTCACTGTCAGATGATTATTAGGAATGGCTCCAAAATGTACTAGGACGTGGCACTCGACTAGACGGAGATCTCATATTTTTGAAGGGAAAGATCGGAAGTCATTGAAATCTGAGAAGCGGCTGGCGACCTATGAACCCAATGCTCCAGTATCGAACCGCACATACGGACGAGCATGCAAGGGCCGCACGGCCATGATGCAACCAGTCATTCCGCAATTTACTCAGCTCCACACAAAACACCACCAACGCACAAGACCAGCACCATGGTTGCATTCAAGAAGATCGTTCTCCTCGCGCTCGCGACCATCGCATTGACATGTTTGCCAGTCACTCACGCGTCGCAAGTCGACACCACAACGCGTCGCCTCCGCTCCCAGCACGACGGTTCTCTCAGCACTGGCAGCGACGCCAGTGCTAGAGCCATTGCGGATGGTGTTATCAGTGCCAGCGTCAATGGCGGCGCAATGGCTGGCATCGGTGGCATCGCCGGAGCCGGCGCCAGAGGCAACGCTAGCGTCTCCATTAACGCCGGCGCGGCCATCGATGCGATTAAAGCAGCTGCCAAGGGCATTCGGACTGCTATCGGTAGTATTCTGGGCAGTGCTGATGCCACTGCTGGTGCTGATGCCGGAGCGGCCACTGGATTCGCCGGCAAGGTCCATAGCGCAGTCGTCGCGATTGGCGATTTGGCCAAGAAAGCGCTTGCCGACGTCAAAGGCAGTATCAGCGCCAGTGTCAGTGGCAAGGCAATCGCAAACGCCGGTGGTACTGCCAGTGCCAGCATCGGTGGCATCGTGAATGCCAGTGCTGGTGTCAGCGCCAGTGCCAGTGCTGGAGACAGTGCCGGTGCTGGTGGAAATGCTAGTGCCAATATCAGTGGCAATGCCGGTGCTAACGCTGGTGGTACTGCCGATGTCAATGTTGGCATTAATGCCAGCTCTGGCCCGAGACCCGACTCAAACCCGAGTACAATCAACCTGCAGCAAAGCCGCCAATAGTTTTTTTCGTACCGTTTCAACCAGTCAGATTTGTGTAGACGGAGCCGTTTCGAGTTCTAGTGCCGTCATTATATTCCTAGATGTGTCGGAAGGAACGTAATAAACAGATCTTTTGGCCGATACATCTTCCCTTCAGATCTTTCTCTCTACGGAATGGAAAAATTCAATTCGCTTTGAGTCCGATCACCCTCGAAGTGAGCATTGCACGATTGCCCACGAACCAACTGACGACAATGAGCAGATTTCTCCTCTTATACCCAACTGAGGCTGCCACATTGATGCTCTTCTGCTCCCGTTTCATGGTCTTCTGGACGTCGTTTCAGTCCTTGTACTGCGCTAACGGCGGTATCTTCAGCTATGAGCGCGCAACAAAACGTACCGATATTTCGGTCATTGTTTGCGGGTTTCCAGTGGAGACTTTTCACGTCCTCGCCATCTATCTGACCGCAGATCGCTGGTCGCCAGCGCCCCATTGAAGTGAACTCTAGCTTCGCGCAAGTGGGTGAGGATTGCTTTACCTTAACAATAAGTGTAGAGGGTGAGGATGTCCTTCTATTGACCTTATTACCGATGACAATGCGCGTGGGCGGTCTTGCTCCAAACCAGGATCAGCATCGCCCTGTTTATGTGCAACTTGACCGTTGCTGTCTCGAATAATCACGCGACGATAGACTGATTGAGTTCGATGAAAATACCATTTCCAGCGAACCTTATCAATGCCTCTAGAATTGGTTATGTCAGTAAAGAGCTCGAACGGCTCCAACAGCGACCATTGTTCAGCCGCCATAACGGCATCTTTTCCCGAATGATTTTTGTTGGCCCAAGATTTCTGCTGCACACTTTGTGGCCGTGCCCACCTCGGATAGGTGTGACCTAGAGTCTACGGGTGCCTCGTCGAGAAAGGACACGTAGTTTAAGTGGCTTTGGACGTTCAAGCAGTATCCGTTGATGAATAGATTCGTAACAAAAAGCCACAGGAGCTACAGGAACCATACTTGGACATAAAAAGTACATATCAACCCGCCTTTCGAATCCCGTCAACGCCCACAACTTGTAGGTTTTGTCGGCGAATCCCCTCACGTGAAAGTACAGGGAGAATGCATGGAGACTGATATGCGACTGTCAGCGTATGGCATTTAAACCTCACGCAAGCGGCGGACCGTGAACGAACCACTACGCAAGCCCCGCACAAAGCTCCCACCCTACCAAACCATGTCATTCTCCAATTTGCTCAGCTCACGACAAGCACACCAAGCCCAACACGATCCACACCATGTTCTCAACCACGAAGCTCGCCCTTTTCGCTCTTGCGGCCATCACATTGACGTGCTCCCCCATTGTCCACGCTTCGCACGACCAAGTTAATATCACGCTTGACGCGTCCGCCAACTCGACGATTGGCGACCACAAGGACCGTACCAGCACTGGCGATTCGGCTGGCGTGGTAGGCAACAACACGACTGACGAGTACAAGAAGGGCGATACCAGTGCCCGCGCCGGCCTCGTCGCTTCGACGCTGGACAAGTTGGTCCTCGAGACGATCGCCGCTGTCAAAAACGACATCGACGCCACGTTTACGGAATTGGTCAACAAGACGATTGCTGGCCACAAAGACGATATCAGTACGAGGGCGTTTGAGATCAGCGCCGAGGCGAGCGCGTCGGGTACCAACACGACTGGCGGTCGCAAGGACTAAGCCACTCGGGCAGCACCGTATTGAGTCGTGTCGTGCGTCAAGGCAGCTTTTGCTGGGCGTGGATCGTGTTGTAGTGGCCCATACCTGTATATATACTTCCATGAAAAATGTTTCATTTGTCGCTGTTTTTCGTTGAGAGATGTCGGCATTTCTTGCCTTTATGTATGCAGAGGTTTCGAGAAGTTCGTGTGATTGTTCAATCAAACTTGAACACTGTGTGCATGGTCACTATTAATATCTATTCGTGTTGGACTCCAGCTGGGGCCTCACATGGGACAAACGACGGACCGGCCACTGCCGTGGGACTGCAGTGGCCACTCTCTGTCGAAGAATACTGATTTGGCCGTTGCATGATCGAGGTAGGCGGTAAGGCACTCCGCAGTGCCACGAGCAAGGCCACCTCCAAGACCGGCACTGTCACTTTCTGCATTTACTCGTTCCTCGCCGTCAGCCCCCCCCACCGAGAGTCCATCTTGAACTCCTCTCACGCTAGGAGCATAGCTGGTTGCTGCTCCGCTTGGTCCGCTCCCTCCCCAGCGACATCACCCCCTGGTCCGACTTTAGCTCCGCCACCAACACCACCGCCTTCATGTGCCTGACGAGGATGGACGAGGATGGCGAAACGCGGGCCCTCCTTTCTAAATCTCAAAAATTTAGTTAAGAACGCGTTCTAAAAGTCTACGGGAATGGTCCAATCACAGGCGTCACGGTAAATGCCGTAGATTAAAGGCATAGTTTAGATCCGTACTTGACTAGTTTTGCTTGCCATGGTGGCTTAAATGTATACGGGCGCGTCGTCGTCTAGCAGCCGCGCCTTTTCGTTTCGTCGTCCGCGCTGTCCGTGTGCACGGTACGCTCTTTTCAATACGAGCACGGCCAGCATGCTCGCGGCCACGCCCACAAACAGCCAAGGAAACTCGTGTGGCGCGCTTGCCGCTGGAGTGTCAGCCGAGTCATCGCTATCGGAGACTTCTCTCTCTGCGTCCTCGGGCCGATCCTGGGCAAAGGGATCCAATCGTTCGTGTGGTGGTAAGGTATACGTGTCGGCCCACGACGCATCGGCGCGGTCCTCAGAGAACTCGGTGGCGGCCTGCACTGCGTGGTTCTGTCGCGTGGACGACGACGTGATGGTCTTGGGCCGCGTGCCAGTGTAATAGACGTGGCCAAACCCCGTCGAGCTGTAGACGAGCGAGTCGCTCACCTGGACGATCGCATCGCTGTTGCCCGTGTTCTCGACTGTGGCGTTCATGCAGCCCACAGTGCCGGCCTCGACGTCCCCCATGCTCGACAGTGTGTAGTGGCACTGCGCAACCGTCGAGGCACCACTGCTTACGGTCACAAGAGCGTCCCCAGAGCTTGTAGCCGCGACGTCCAGTCGCGCGGCGTGGAGCGTCCCCGTCGCGAGCGACGCGTCACCGAAACCCGCGTCGCGCACCGAGACCGTGCCCTGTGCTGTGATGCTATCGGCATGCAACTTGGCCGTGCCGCCGCTGAGCACTTGCACGTCCAGCGAGTCGACTGTAATGCCGCGCGCGACAAGACGCACGCTTCCGTAACTGCGCGACTGGAGCGACAGCACCGCGACGCGCAGTCGCATTTGCGGCGGGAGGTACACACTGCCCGTGCTGCTGGCGATCGCCGTGACATTGGCCTGCGCGTCGTTGCTCACGATCACGTCGTGATCCACAACGACGGATCCGTAGCCCGCAGCCTGCACGTGGTGGAGCTGTGCCCTATCGTGGACCGTGATCTCGACGGTTTCCACATAGGCGCCGTTCGCAATGCGGAGCTCTCGCGGCGACGGCGACGAAAAGCCCGACGACCCTGTCGTAGGCGTGTAGTCCGACTCGCCGCCTCGGCATCGGATCGTCGCAAGCGCCGAGGCGTCACTGGATCCTGTGTAGAGAACGTAGACCTCGGCAAACGTGCTGGATACGATCGACCGAAGCGCGCGGTCGTCGAGCGCGTCACCGGCGCGCACAGTCCACGCGCCCGACGCATCGCTCGGGTCGATTTGCAGGCCGCTGCTGCACAGAGGCACGAGCAGCAGCAGCAGCAGCGCCGTCGCGAGCACACGGAGCGGCATCTTGATGTCGCAGCGTCGCGGCGTCATGGCCACCGACGTACTAGTAAGACACGCGCTGTGGGCGGAGCGCGCGGCCAGGAAATCAGCATGGGGGCCCCGCTATGCCAGAGTCGCAGGATCCAAGGTCTCCGATATCGGATACCACAGGGACGACCAATCCTCTGGGCCACGTAAACATGCCGATGATTCACCCAAAATCAATACGTTTGCTCCCGTCTCATACAGTACTGAACGGCTGGCAGCTTCAACTCCACGAGCAGTACGTATTACTACGTAGTATTATTACTACAGAATTAGATGTAGACGGGTTCATCGTCGCGCACGAGAGGTGTCTTCTCGTTCGGTCGTTGGCGGCGACGATCGCGCGCGACAGTCGCTTTCCGATACAGTGCGACAGCGACGAGAACCACGGCGAGGAACACGAGTGGTTTCCACGGGAACGAGTCATCAGACGAAGGCGATGGCGTGGTGGTGACGGCCGTGGCATGGCCAGTGCCGCTCTCTGGATCGCCGAACGTCAGGGTGATGAACGACGTCTTGCGAGGCGGCAGTGTATAGGTATCCACCCACGGTGGCGGTTGCTGCGACGTGGCGGCATTGGTTTTCGACCGGACTTTGCATTTCCGAGACACATCGGCCGTGGACGACAGCACGGTCGCCGAGACCTTGCCCGAGCCAAACACCTCGCATCCCAACGACTGCCTCGCCGCCGTAAAGATGTCGCCACTGCCCTTGGTCGTCGCCTGCGCGGTCGTACAGATGAGATTCTCTGCGTAAATGTCGCCCGAGCCAGTCGACTTGAATTCGCACGTCGCCACGTCGTCGTCGCCCTCGTCCATTCCACTCGACGCCATTTCTGTGCGCAGCTTGATATCACCCGAGCCCGAAGTGACCACTATTAAGCTAGGCGTCTTGAAACGAGAAACGTACCAGTCCGCGGAGCCCGCGCCCGTGCTCGCGATTGTGACGTTCTGGGTCGCCGACAGCGTGAGCGCGGCAAACTGGATCCCACCGGAGCCGCCCATAGGCGCCGAGACACTCTGGACACTCACGTCGCTCGCGACGAGACGCGTGTTGCCAGCGCCGCTTGACATTAGTTGCAGCTCGTTCACGTGGACGCGCAGCTGCGGCGGTAGGTAGATATTTCCAGAGCTGCTGGAACGGAGCGCAAGGGTACCGCTCGGATCTGCGGCCGCGAGCACGCCGTCCTCGACGACAACGTCGCCCGCGCCGCCCGCTTGGAGAGAGTGGACCAGTTCCCGATTGTGGATGATCACCTCGACTCGCACATTGCCCTCGATATGATGTGCGTGGTTAGAGAAAGTCTTCGTGGGCGACTGGATGCACAGTTGGTGGGGCAGCCTCAACGCCGATGAGTCAGTTGATTCAGCTGGTACGGTCGCTGTGGTCGTGGCCACGACCTCGACACTGCGCTGGATGATCGCCTCGTTATCGGCCGTCACACGTACGGTCGCGAGCTGGTCGTTCGTCGCTGGAGGAGCGTACGTGACGTACACTTGACAGCCGACTGCAGAAACGATGGATTGAAGCTGTTCGTCATGTGTGTCGGCCGCAACGGCCCACTCTTGCACAAGGTGTTCCGTGTCCGTGTGGGCAGACCCCGAGAGCGAAGCGACCGCGGAGGGTATCACGCGAAGCGCACATGTAGCGTGAGGGGCCGCGGCGGCCGTCAGCGTCCATGCGTAGGCGATCGACCGCAGCGTCAGGCGCCTACGCGCGATCCCCATGATGATGGAACTTTGTCTTTTTGCAAAGTGAGACCTTCACAAAATGGGATCCCGACCATCAATCTGTTCACCACCATCATTCCGAGTTGGATGATGGTCAAAAAGAAAGTCCAGTACGAGCTCCACAAAAGTGATCACAAGATCCGGTCTCCACAAAAGAAAAAGCCTTGTGCTGCTGAACCTCTCCAGCTCCACACCACAACATCAAGATGGTCGCAGCCCGAAACTCGATGGGGACTCATCAAGGTGAGAGCGCGTGAGTGTGAAACCTGAGCGAGGACAACTGCGCACGGAGAATCAGTTTCTGTTCGCGACGGTCTCACTTTTCCTTTGTCGTTGGAACCTGATTCAATGGAGACATCGTGGTGGCAGGACGAGCCTGCGCTGCTCGGCGAGGCGCTGTCAATCTTTGCGGCGTTTCAAAAAGACGAGGGCGTCGCGGACGGCGGCGACCATACCAATACCAATAGCAATACCAGCAGCAGCACGAGCAGTCCGAGTGGCAGCAGCGAGCAAGCTGTGCGGTCCAGTCCATTGACTTCAGCAATCGCAGACCATTCCTCGGGCCGGAGAGACCACAGCGGTCGGCCCGTCAAGATTAATTACAGTCGCGAGCGCCAAAAGCAAGAGATGCGGCAGCTCCAGGCGAGCGTCGTCCTGCTCGAAGAAGAGCTCTTGCGGTTGCGCATGAAGCGCGAAAAGCGACCACGGCTCGCACTACCGCAGGCTTCGTCTACAGTGCTTACGACGGCCAGTCGTACGCCACCGAATGGCGCGCTCGTCGCCTGGGAAAAAGCGACACGGCGTCAGTTCCACGCGCGCAAGACAGCCGAGGCCGTGAACGCACGACTTCGAGAAATGCTGCGCACGCAGGCGAGCGTGGTCGACGATCTCGTCCGAATCATCCAGCGCGCAGAGGCTGCACGCCACGTACGGCTTACTAAACTCCATCTCTAGAAGCAAGGTATTCCCTAACGGTCTCTATGCCTTCATAGGAAGCCTACGGCACCGCGCTCGTGCCCGTACCGGACGCACTCTTCACACTGAGCGAAGCCGCGAGTGACCACGAGCTCGAACGGAGACTGCGCACGCTTTCCGTGCAATGGCACGTGCCGTTTGCGCAGTGCGCCAAGTTCCAGCACGACACCGCTGCGCGTCCACTGGAACTCTACTTTTTCGAGACGGCGATCGTGCGTGACAAGCTGCTTGAGTCGGTCATGGAGATTCGTGCGAGCACCGTGTTCCCACTGCCGCGCGCGAGCCTCGAGGTCGAGCTGTGGCACTATTTCCGTACGCTGCAATGCACGGAACAAGACTTTTCACTCGCGACCGAGTCGATTGAGACTAGTAGGGACACGTTGCTGGGCACACTACGCGCAACGTCGAGCAAGGACGGTGTCGTCGGCGTACTGGACGCGCGGTTCATGAAGCAGCAGTTTCGCAACGCGCGCGGCGAGCTCCTCATTGTCTCGACGACCTGTGGTCGTCCCGAGGTGCAAACGACCCGTCGGCCCGTGCAGGACACGCACAGGCTCACACAGCTCGACGCGGTCGTGACTGAGGACTCGTGGCTGCGTGTGCTGGACGCGGACGAGTCGGACACCTGCATCCAAAATGTACGGCGAACGCATATCCAGTTTCACGGCGCCGACCGTCCGGACCGCAAGCAAGTCGAGGCCGTCAAGAATTTTCTCGCGCAGCTCGCGCAGAACGAAATGCGCTGGGGCTCCGAGGTCGTTGAGCGCACGCTTCTGCTCGCGGCCGTCAACCAGCCCACGCCGTGCGTTACGTAGGAAGGCGTGCGATAGGGCTTTATGTATAATAAAGGGCGGAGCAGTGCGACTCGCCCCAATTGCATGGACCAGGCGTCCCGAACAAACGCCCAGGAAGATACTACGGGCCAGATCCATGAGGGGGGACGAGATGTGGCAATATCGCGAAGGCAACGCTAGCGCGGTATCTCGGGCATGGTACACGTTGCAAGTCGCATATCAGACCAACGGGTCCTTTGGTGATAACGTTATGTACCTGATGGCTGACGTCACTGATGCACGTTATGAAGAGAAGAAAACGGCCGCCTTTCTTGTCTTCATGGTTGCGTCCACGCTGGAGGGAGAACAGTTCTTTTCTCGGCACTGGTTGGTGAATCGTTTCCCATCCAGTCTGCACGACGGATGGCGTCCCCACGACGCACGCACCTCGTGGTCGCCCTGGGTTGTAAACAAAGAAAGAAACCAGAACCTGGGACCCCCACACGCACAGTTTGCAAAACACCATGCGTTGGCGATTTCCCCCCACCATTTTTATCGACCAGACAACCCCCCACGAGGATGGACGCGCAGCAGATCGCACTCAATTCACGGTCAATCCGAATCGCGTGCGATCCCGCAAGGGTGGTCAGCACGGTACACACCCAAGTGTTCAGTACGGTATGGACCCTCCCGCATGCGTTTCCAGAGGCCCTGATGTAATACATGTACGCCTCCGCCCATCAAGCGTATGGCGTAATCCCCTTGAAATCCTATATCTCGGCTTGCGTCTCCGCCATGTCTGGAGTCCCAGACGAATGTACTAGTACTACGAACGGACCAGTGACAGCAAGTGAGATCATCTCGCGGGTCAGTCTCGAAAAGCACTGGACGTGCCCGTCCTATCCGATTGAAATCCAGTCCACATGGAGCTGCCGTGGGTTGACGACGTGCTGGGCGAGGCGCTCGCGTTGATCACCGACTGGGACGACCATCCGTCTCCGGTCGCCGACGCGCCCCGCGAGCATAGTAGTAATACCGGGACGACGCCGCGCGAGAATAGTACGACACCAGCAAACGACAAGAAGCGCAGTCACGAGACCATCGCTGTCGCTAGTGTCGCTGGCATCCCAGCGTGTGTGCCGCCGCCACGGCGTGCCGTGAAAATCAATCTGAGCCGCGAGCGCCAAAAGCAAGAGATCTTGTCGCTCCAGGAAAGCGTCGCCGAGCTCGAAGAAGAACTCGCGCGCGTGAAACTGCGCGGCGGAAAGAAGCTGCGCATCGACGACACGCTCAATCGTACCGGTACGGCAAGTACTGCTACTGTGACCAGAGAGATCAATGGCAGTGTCGTGGCTTGGGAAAACGCCGCACGTCGCCAGTTTCGATCGCGCCGCCGCGCCGAGGCCGTGAATACCAAGCTGCGTGACTTGCTGTCGACGCAAATGGCCGTGGCCGAGGATCTCATTCGCGTGATCCAGCGTGCCGAGTCGGCGCGACAGGTACTTTCTACTAGTCGTATGGATCTGTACCTATTCGACGGTCTCACCTGTATTGTTCTATTAGGAGGCCCAGCAAATGGCATTGTTCCCAGCGAGTACGCCCGTCTTTCCGATGGTCGATCCGGTCAACGACCAGCACTTGCGGCGCCGCCTGCTCACGATCTCGACGCAGTGGCATGTGCCGTTCGCCAAGTGCGACCAGTTCCACAACCGTGCCGGCCGCGCGCGCGAATTACTGTTTTACGACATTACCGCCACGCGCGAGGGCAGCGAAGCATTGGTCCTAGACATCCGCGCGTCGACGCCCAGCACGTTTCCGCTGCAGACAGTCGAGACGGTGCTGTGGAATTACTTTCTCACGCTGCGGTGCACTGAAGACGACTTTTCACTGGCGACCGAGTCCAAGGAGTCGGTCGATACGCTCGTGGGCTGCATCCGCGCGACGGCGAGCCACGACGGTATCCACGGCGTCGTCACAAACCGCTTTATGAAGCAACGGTTCCGCAACGTTGACGGCGAGCTCGTGATTGCGGCTGCGCACTGTGGACGTCCCGACCTGCAGTCGACGACAGCGGCCCCTGGAGACGACGACCACTTGACCACGATTGACGCGATATTATTTGAAGACTCGTGGCTGCGCGTGTTTCGCGTCGACGGTGCGCGCGACGAGAAAGGCCCCACGCCAGACCCAGCGGCGCCGTCGTACGGTGGTATCACGCTGATCCAGCACGTGCGTCGCACGCGCATCCAGTTTTGCGGCGCCTTGAAACCGGACACGCGGCAAATTGATGCAGTCGAAAAGTTTTTCACTCGGCTGGCCGAGAACCAACTGCGGTGGAGCCAAGAGGTCATGGAACGCGCCATGATTCTCGGATCCAAGAATGCGCTTCTCCCATGAGGGAAGAGGAAGGTTGAGGACGCGAGGCACGAAGAAAAAGTTCGGAAGGGAGTTGCAAGGTCTCCCGCATTGTCTCCCGTGTGAAGACCAACCAGGCCGTGTCCATTCGGCTCCATCATGGAGCGTCCATGCAATCTCACGAGCCAGCCCACGAAGCCAGCCAGGGTCTAGCGAGCCAGCGAGCCAGCCTGCTACGGCAACGTACTGAAGTAAGTGGCGATGGGGTCACCGACTCATGACAGACATCCTGGGCGAGATGCTGGACGCTCTGACGCCGAGCGATCTTTGTCGATGGGCATTTACTGTCACGGTGCCTGGCATCCATCCCATCACGTGTCGCCATCTACGGCCCTCCGTCACGCTATTAGCTTCTCTCAGAAAGCCCAGTCTTCAAGGTGCAACCGCGGACAACAGTACAGTACAGTACGGATAGGACACAAATTGCGATTGTGTCAAAGTGGAAGACACAAATTACGATTGTGACAAAACAATTGACACAAATTATGTCCAACGAAATCCACATCCGCGATTTGTTTTAGTCCCACTTGGACGCAAATGACGATGTTTGCGTGATGTGCAATCACGGCCCAAATCGGGAAAGTCGCTTGACCATCGGAATTCTTCCGCCCAGCAGTCAAGTCGCCAAGCTGGACCTCTAAAAAGGATCAATTCGCCAATGGGGGCCTCTAAATGAGCCTAAATCACCACTTAGGGGCTCTAAATGAGACCAAAGCACCATTTTCAGACATTCGAGGTCGCGCCCTGTCTCTACAGTACACTGCTCAACACCGCACTGCAGTCTGCAGCCTGCAGTCTGCACGGGCAGAACCAGGGGGTTCGTGCTGAACCGCAATCCAAGGTCTCTGTGCGATCAGAAACAGTCCAAGACCTACACGTACAGCCAAACCTCCAAAAGCTTTGGGCCATCCTTCCATCTTTTCACCAGCCTGGAGGGAATTTCCCGTTGCGTGGGAGTTCACACCACTGCTGTCGAGTCGAGCAAACGACCGACCCACTCACTACTGAACTCGTCAAAGCTGAACACGCGCCAGACCGCTCACTCCACAAACAGGGCACGCCAGCCGACAGCCGACCGCGATCTCAGCTCAGCAAGCCAAAGCAGCCATGTCGTTCAGCGGGTGGCAGGATCTCATGCTCGACGAGTCCGACATGACGGTCTCCGATACGATGATGATGATGGGCTTTCCCCATACGAGTACGCCCAGCGGCTCGTCGGATGAAGCCATGAGTGTGCAGGGCAGTGCGTCGCCGCCCACGTCCTTGTCGTCATCGTCGACGACCTCGGCGCCGAAAAAGAAGAAGCGCGCGGGCCGCGCGACGCCGCGCTCGGTCAACATTTCACGCGAGCGCCGCAAGCAAGAACTCGAGTACTTGCGCACGCTCGTGTGCGACTTGAAGGGCGAGCTCACGTCGCTCCAGGGCCGCCGCGACGACATGTTGCGGCCCCATCTCGCCGGTGACACGGGCGCGTTCTTGACGATCGCGCCCGTGTGGGAGAGCCTCGCGAAGCGCCAGTTCCAGGCCCGCAAAAAGGCCGAGATTGAAAGCGCGCGGCTCAAGACGCTGCTCACGGCGCAGGCCCAGGTCGCCGAGGATCTCATTAGCGTCATTCAGCGCGCGCGCCAGATCCAAGAGGTACGAATGGATCACGTCAAGATAGTCAGGCACCGGGATCTCATGCGTTTTGATGATGCGAACTACTAGGACGTGCTGGGTCTCCAAGAGATCCCGCAGCTCACGAACCAGGCCGTGTCGGTGCAGGAGCAGCTCGAGCGACTGCGCATCTTGTGCGGACAGTGGTTTGTCGCGTTTTCGTGGTACGCGCAATTGCAGACGGGCCCCGTGCGGTTCTTTGAGTCGCGCGTCGTGAGCGACGACGGCACCGAGACCGTGCTCGACATTTACTCGAACCAGGCGTACCCTTTCACGCCCGCGCAGGTCGAGCACGCGATCTGGACCATTTTCCAGGCCGAGTGCACCGAAGAAGAGTACGCCTACTCCCAGGTAAGTGCCATTAGGAGAGAGCTTCCCCTCACTGTCCGCAACCTAGTCTAATTAAATGTTCTCTTTCTCTCTCGCTTTGGGGAGCGTCAGCAATGCGAGGCCTCGAATGATACACTGGTGGGCAATTTCACGGCCGCGTCGTACCGTGACGGCACGCGCGCGGCGCTCAAGGGCACGTACGTGTCGCGGCGGTTCCGCAACGACCAGGGCCACTTTCTGTTGGCGTCGAACGTGTTTGCGGCCCCCGAGATTCCCGACGTGTTGTACCCGGAACAAGACTTTGTGCTGACCGAAGACACGTGGGTACGCATCCTCGACGCCAAGGATCTCTCGGGCGTCGTGGCCGTGACCGAGTCGAGCTCGACGCTCACGGTGCTCCAGCACGTGCGCCGCTCGCGGATCCGGTTCACAAACACGGACAACCACGCCGGCGACGGCCGTCTCCAAACGCTCATGAAGCTCCACTTGGGACTGGTCGAGGACGAGCTTCGCTGGGGCCAGCAGAGCATTGAGAGTCTGCTCATGCGTACGGCCACGGGCGTCTAGTTGTGTTTGATTGTATCGTAAGATGCTGCATGGAACTGTACGATAGGTTTGGATTCGAAGAATCAAAAAAAGAGAATTGACATAAAACGCCTCTTGGGAGTACTAGGGAATTAAAATACTACTACGTCGTATCTACACGACCATGGTCTGGCCTTCCATGGCCGACGGTGGTGGTGCCAAGGCAAACGACAGCTTGCCAAAGTCGTCGAGCAGCATATTCTCAATGCACTGCTCGCCGCGCGTCATCTCGTCCTCGACCTGGAGCATCATAAACTCGGTCAGCGCACTGGCCTGACGCCGCACGACCGCATCCTCGTCATCCTCGTCGTCTTGCAAAGGCACGCTGAGACTATTGCGGTCGCCACTGGTCGTGTCCTTCTTAAGCAGCGTACTCGACTGGGACCCACCACCACCAAAGCGAATGTGCATGCGCCGCACGTGCTGGATCAGCGTGAGCGGATACGTGAGCGCGGGGCCGCCGACTGATTGCGAGTCGACTATGCGCATCCACGAGTCTTCTTCGAGTGCGACATTGTCCAGAAGGTTCGACTTGCAGCGCGGCTCGCTGTACATGTGCGACACGACCACCATGCGTCCCTGCGGACAGCGCAGCCGCTTGCCGACGTACTTGCCGTTAAACGTGACGCGGTGCGTGTCCACGGTCGTGCGTGCGCGAAACACACCGACGATTGTATTGTCTCTTGAGACGTAGTCTTGCGCAAACGAATTGCCGTCGTCTTGGGCGTCTTCTTCGAGGTAGAACCGCCAAAAGGCGTCTTCGACCTTGTCGCGCGGGAACGGCAGCGCCCAACTGCCGAACACATCGACGACAGCGGCGTCGCCCGTGTCGTCGACGAGCTTGACCTCGAAAAACCGTAGTGACGTGCCGTCACGGAACCGTGGCGACCACGCAAACGCGTCGCGCCACTGTGCGCACAAGACCTCGAGCCGTGTGAGCTGGTCTTCTTCCGAAATCTTTTGCGAAATGTCGATCGCGAGCCGCGGCCGCGCGAGCGTGAGCAGTCCGTCGGCGTCGTCACGATGCTTCTTGCTCTCTTCTTCGGCCTTGCGCACCGCGGCGAGCAGGTCCTCGGCCACGCGCACTTGGTTTTCGACCATGGTCTTGAGCTTGGCGTTGGTCACGCGCGAGCGCTTGACCTCGCGGACCTGGCGAGTCGCCATTTCTTCCCACACGGCCGCGACCGAGCGGATCTCGCCCGTCTCGGTCAGGTGTGGACGCAGCATTTGCTCGCGGCGGTGCTGCAGAATCGAGAGCTGCGCCTCGAGCTCGGCGACCTGGCCGCGCAGGTACCGCGTCTCGTCGCGACGTCGTTCACGGCTCACGTTGATAACCTTGGGGCGGCCATGGACCAGTTCGCGTTTTGTCGATTTCGGACGCGCTGTGTCCTTGGGAAGGACGGCGTCTCTGAACGGGAAAGGCGGCGGCGGCGGCGCCGCCACCGACGTGAGCGCCTCGACATAGGACATTGACGCGTGCGTAGTGGCCGCTGACGCGTGCGGATCTTCTTCGGCATTCGCGAGCATGTAGAGCGTCGCGCTCAGCATCTCGGGGTCTTCGTGCCACCAGTCCATGTTGCTGTGGGGGTTACTGTAGTCGGCACGTTGTGTTTCGACACGGAGACGAATTTGGTTTATTAGAGAAAGCAAGCTCCGGCGCGTCGTCCCACCCAGACCGACCAACTGCTACAAAGGCAGAGGCACTTATGCTGCAACACCACGGGGGGAAAAGGGAACTCAAAGGCGCTGGTGGCGCTTGGTCACGTTGTGCGGGGCGTCGGTACCAGTATCCCGTGAAAATGTTGGTGTTGAGTCTAGGCGTATGGGGGGCGACGTATCATTTTCATGAACCCAGAGAAAGTGCGGCCTGTAAACTAAACAAAACTCAACCGAAAGACGCTTTTACCTTGGATCCAACAATGCTGAATGGAAAAATGGGAGACGCTAGCGAGAGAAGGTTTCTCATTGTGAGCCCCAAAGCGCAATACTATCCGTCACGGCGACCTCCACAAGATATCCAGGATACGTCTGCCCGGTGTTGCTCCATGCGCTCGCTTCATGGTCGGTCCGTAGCTGCTCTATGATCAACGATGGCTACATATCTACGAAAAGTGATACTTTCGGTGCATATCAATATTTTCTGTGAGAAACGATACGGTTCCGGCTCAATTTTCCATTTTTTTTTCCCCACGAGAAATCGTCGGTGGGGAGATGGTGGCCGATGGCGAGAGCGGCAGCAACGGCGCCTTTCTCAGCGTCCCCGTGGAATTGGACGTAGCGCTGGATGTGCTGGGCGACTGGGGAAGTGACGGCAATTGGCTCGCGCGTTTGCCGGCATCGCCAGCGTCGCCATTACTGGCATCGGTAGATGCGGAAGCGAACCAGAAGCAGACGGATTACGGACGCAAGCGCGACGCGCGCGATGCCAAGCGCACGGCGCTGAAGGCACAAGTCACAGACCTTACACATACGCTGCAGCAGGAAAAGGAGCGGTTTCCAGAACGCCCATCGCCGCTGCTGGCGGACGATGTGAACGGCCTGAGTCGCGAGTGGGCAAAGATGGCGAGACGCCAAAGGCGCCAGCGAACCAAAGTCGAAAAAGACCACGAGACGCTACAAGAGGCGTATCAATCGCAGCTCAAGTTCGCCAAACAGATTGATCGGCGGCTACACAAGGCGCTGGCGATTGGCCGCGGCGTGGCGCCGGCAAGTGAGACCGTGACAATGACCGACTATCGCGGTCCACGGCTCAACGTGGCAGCACACATGGCGTACCTTGATATGCTCCACGGCCACGCGAATGCTGTTTTATCGTGTGGCCCCTTCCATGAGGTGGCCGGTCAAGAGTTTCGACGCGTGCGGTACCGTGATATTGGGATTGAAGGCATCCAGGTCGAGTTCACGGCGGAATGGGTATTGCCATTCGCTGTGCACAAAGTGGCCAATGCCGTGTGGCACGAGATCACGCGCATGGAACATGAAGGGCGACAAGTCGACCACGAGGTGCGTGAGGGTGTGTGCTTCATTGCAAAGGACGTGGCACGAGATCACTCACATATTTGATACTGTAGCATGCCATGGCGAGCGCATCGGTTCTCGTCTCAAGTTTTGTCTCGGCTCCGGCTCTGGCAGACGACATTCCCGGTTCCAACCATGGCCAGGTCATTCATGGCATCACCCATGGACAGACTGCGCTTCGCCGGTTCGAGCCACATGCAGCCGATGGATCCGTGTGGCTATTGGCAATGAACCACGGGCGGATCCTGGACAAGAATGAGAAGATCGAAGGGTTCCTGAGAGGCGACGGCTGGATCTGCGTCGTGCCCGAGAAAAATACCAATTGCAGTAGAATCAAGTGGTGCCATCGCGTCAGTGGTCGGCCGAGCGGATACGAGGCAGCGTCTCCAGACGAACGAGCACGGTGGACGTACTCGTCTGTGACGCGCGCCATGCGGTCCCATTGGGAACGCACGCTTGAGAGCACCCTCCAGGCCATTGAGAATGCGCTCGTGCTTGCCGCTGCTCAAGAAGGCCGTCCGGCGTGACAGGATAATTGTTGTCTTTCTATGTGGTCTCCATACACCAGTGTTCACTGAATACGCAGAGTTCTTTACGATATCACATACAGACAAGCCGCATGAGGACCGTCCTCTCCCAAACGACTGGGTCGTAAACACGGTTTGACTTTTTTGTCGTCACGATTCGGCTTCATTATTATGCGAGCAGCATGTTTTCAACGGCCTGGAGATGGGAATCAATGCTGCGCCACCACTTGTCGCGATTGGTTGGTGACGTGTAGCTCTGCGCCCAGCGCGTAAAGTCGGCCATGGCCCCGGGACTCTCGTCGGGCGGCGAGCCACGTACACGGCGACACCACTTGACGCGGGAGAGAACTCCTCCTCGACTAATGCACGTCTCGACCGGTTCCACGAGCAAGAGTCCGTCGCCCTGCAAGACGCTCTTGCACGAGCCGTCCTCTCGAAGGTTTTTTACGGCCATATTCGAAACCACCAAGACGGAACCGTTGCCTCTTGCTGACCCTCGCCGTGTCGCCATTTGGCCGTGAGTCGCACCGATCGCCGATTGGAAATGGTCCGCCTGGATCGTTCCAAGCGTCTTGGCCTCGGACACAAACTGAGACACCAGCGTATCTTCCGCAACGAATATATCCTAATATTTGCCAAGCATTCGTTAGTGGCCGTGTCCTGAAGGGAATACTACTGTAGTATATAAACAGGCGCAATACAGTACGGTACCTTGGTGCAAGTCGTGCGCTCGGTGCGTGGCATGCGCGTCGTGTGGAACCACAGGACGTCGGCGACGCGTGCCACACTAAACGGCAGCACCCAGCTCACCATCAGCTCAATCATCAGGCCCTGCTGGCCCAGATTCTGGAACGTGACGTCACGGACATGGTCGCTGTTGGGACCCGTAAAGCGACCCGACGAAAAGAGATTATTCACCTCGGCTGAGAGATTGTCGAGCCGGAGAAGCTGCTCCCGGTGGTCAATGTGCGGTCCCTTATACATATCCATTCGGACGATGGGGTCCGAGCCCAGCGCCGTGTCAATGGCCTTGACCTTGTCGATCAGCGTCGCGGCCCGGCGCGTGAGCTTGAGCTGCGACTCGACGACCTCGCGCAGCTTGTGGTTCTCGACTTCGACAGCGACGCGCTGCTTGCGCTGGCGCACCGCGATCTCAGCCCACTCGTTACTAAACACTCCAGTCAGAGACACAGGAGCATTGACGTTTCGCTGGCGGATCGACGATTCGAGATGTTGTTCCAGCTCGTGCAACTCCTGGAGTAGTTCGAGCCGGTCGGCCTTGGCTTTGCGCATCTTGGTCTTGCCCGGCGCCAGTCTCACTGATAGTGGCGTGCTCGGTGGCGGTGCATGGTCGAGTCCAAAGAGCGCCGCCATGTCAATGTCCCAGTCGTCCACGAGCTGCAGCGCCTCCTGCAGCGACGGCTCTTCGGGAACCATCTCCATCTCTCGCTGCAGTGCGATCCGTCAGCTCCAATACTGAGACCACCACGTCGATTTGTAGTAGAGACTGGGAAGAGTGATGTGCTTGACCACCATCACTCTGGTATCTCTGCCACGCTGGCGGGCGTAATCATTGGCGCGTCTATTGCAGCAGCAGATTCTCAATGTGCTGGACATTGAGCTCGAGGTTCCGTTCCCAATGGCTGCGCAATGGACCAGCGACGACCGAGTCGACCCACTTACTACGCTTGCCTGGTGGCGTCGTGTCGTGGTCGACGGGACGGCCCGTCACGCGACTGCACCACTTGATCCGAGAGACTTGTTGGGTGGTTA
>JAADVC010000511.1:0-19534 GCA_023334575.1 Pythium volutum
ACCCGGCTTGCCAGGCGTCATAGGCGTCGACGGCGAGACCGTGGTCGGCGCAGGCGTCGATGGCGTCACAGTGGTCGGCGCAGGCGTCGATGGCGTCACCGTCGTCGGGGCAGGCGTCGGCACGGTGCCACCCGAGGTCGGCGACGTCGGCGTAGGAGCAGGCGTCGTCGGCTTACCCGGCTTGCCAGGCGTCATAGGCGTCGACGGCGAGACCGTGGTCGGCGCAGGCGTCGATGGCGTCACAGTGGTCGGCGCAGGCGTCGATGGCGTCACAGTGGTCGGGGCAGGGGTCATTGGCGTCACCGACGTCGGCGCAGGCGTGGTCACCGGAGGAACGTTGCCACCTGACGTTGGCGACGTCGGCGTCGGCACCGGCGTGACCGTCGTAGGCGTGGGTGCCGTCGTCGTAGGCGTAGGTGCCGTCGTCGAAGGCGTGGTCGGCGTCGGCGTCGGCGCCACAGTGGATGGCGCCGGCGTGACGGTCGTGACGACGGGCGTTGGCGCCGGGGTCGTGCGCGTGGGCATCTGTTGGAACGGGTTGTTCATGCCCGTCGAGTCGCTCGAGTCGCTCGGGCCGTTGCCCGTGGTCGGGATGCCGGCGTTCTGTTCCCACGGGCGGTCGCCAAAGCCGACGGCCTGCGAGGTGGACGCGGTCGAGGCCGCGGCGACAGTGAGAAGCAACCAGTAGAAACGCATGGTGGTCTGGTGCTGTGGGTGGCGCTTCTCTTAGTGCTGGACTTGAGGAGAAGGCGGCAAATTGCAGAGTGAGAAGATGAGGAGGAGAGGATGATGCGATCGGGATCGGGAGTAGAGTATTCCAGTCAGAACGGAGGGGAGGAGGATCGTGGCTGCATGATGCGCGAACAAGACAGAGACAAGAGACGGAGGAGCCGCACGGTGGATGCGGGCGTGGATGCGAGGCTCTCCCCTCCTCTCCTCTACGGTTACGCGTCGTGTCCTCCGCTCCTTTCCCCTCCTCCGCTTGGCGACGTACCGGTAGAAGTCTGGTAGAAGTTGGCGGGAAATCAACAAGCTCAACCATATGGGGTCCGACTCGAAAAATATGCGACGCCTGCGGACGAAAAAACTGGAAAAACTGGCCAGTTCGAAGTTTAGACGCCCAACAATTTCCGGCGAAAAACCATTTCGTTTGGTGAGACGACTGAATCAGTCACTGATGGCCTCTACAATCAACGACAAAACCAGGAAAAGAAGAAAAACATACAGTATCCAGCGCACTGTTGGAAGACCAAACGGAGCGGCTTTCGTGGGAGCTGAGTGGATAATTTCGACGACTCACCAGCCAAGTGGGTACGTAAATCGAAGGGACCTTTACAGATCAAGGTAAATACCTCGTGAAAATGGCTTGTCAAGAGGAGTCCATCACGGCCAGAACACCAACACCAACAAAGGACATGGGGGAGAGTTGCACAATGATGATAGACTTTCCTTTAGAGGGTCTTGCGAGACGACGACTGGTCAACGTTGCGTGGATGTTTCGAGTCGGAACAGCGACGATTCGTCCGACAAGATCGCGTTGGACGCGGGTGTCGGCATCCCTACCCACTGGGGCCCAGTCTGGGTCTCTTGGGAATGCGAAATGGCGATCCAAACTTGGATCGCAGTTCCTCACCATCGTCGCCCGATCGTTCAATTTGTGGATCAAGCGCCTTGTGAGTGGGTAATCGATCAGTTAGCGTTTGCCCACGGGCCGTTGCCCAGCTGGATATTCTAACTTGTGCCGCCTGACCACTGGTCAGACCAGGTCTATTGAAATACAGTAGGTCTGCTTAGGCGGCACAGCCGGCGGGCGCCATCTGGCTCCAGATGGACCATCGGATCCACAAGGCTGCTGCAGGTTTTCGACCAGCGTTATAACGGAACACCCGAAGAGCGAAGTTCGCAATCCGCACTGTGCGAAACTTCTCAAAAGTTCGCGACTTGGTCGGGCCAGCAGCATGGCCCACAGGATAGCCCAAAGCGCATTGTGGGCAACCCAAAAGTGAGGATCTTGATTTAGGGACTTGATGTTGAAGTGTCAAGAGCTACAGAGTCAGTTTGTGTCCAACTTGCACAAAACCAGCACTTGGGACTCCAACTAGAGAAACTCAGGGCGTTACGCCGACACATGGCACACGCCGTGGCGCCGTTCAGTTATTTTGAGACAACCAGGCACTGCCGTGGCTCAACATGATCCACATCTAGAAACGACCCACTGCAGGGTGTCGAGCCACAACCTCGGTGCATCATACGTGGCATTCGGCCTACCGTAAGGCTTATCCTCTATGGGATGGTTGGAGTGGGCGACCAGCACACGGACGCGCAACCTGGCGACCACTCTAGGCAGTGGCGCAATGCGCCGGGCCCATATAGAAGGCTGAGCTCAACGGCGCCAGATGACCCGTTGGGTGAATCTCAGCTCGAGCATGCTGAACAGTTGACACGCACAGCAGCGAGCGCCGAGTCCATTCTAGTATTCTGGGATCACGCCGTGTGACATACTGGATCAGTCTGAGCCAGCCGAGTCCAGCGTTCTTGCTCCACGATTATGACGCGTGAACATATCCTTTGGCCGTGTCACTCGACCGATGGGTTCCATTTAGTCCGTCTCACTCATTCCCATCACCAGAGCGTTAGACTCCTTCTCTTTTCCCCGAAGCGGTGGGTTCAAGTCCCGAACCCCCACAGCATAATTGACTCGCGGTACGCGACTCAACACTCATCCCATATGGTAAAGTATTACATTGAAGAGGTACGAATTAGTTAATCTATATCCAGAGTGTGAAAATGCATTTCTTGTAATGACACGCTGTATACGTTTGTGCAGTTCAGTGTCATTTCGACCTCGATGGGTACCATCATACTGAACGTCGATAGTCAGTGCCATCTGGCTTCAATCCGACTTGAAGTTTGTATGCTCATGCTGAATGGGTTTAGGTCTCGAGTGAGTCCAAAACAAACCAGGATCACCATGAGGGAAAACGCAGCAGCAACCTACGAACCACAGCGAAGCACAAGCAAATTTTCTGGGGCAAACCAACAAACCAACGTTGGTGGGTTCCAAGGAATTCCCAACAAACGAGGCTTCTCCATTCGCGATTCTTCTCCGCCAAGCTCACCAAGGACGAAGAATCTCTACCAATATGGCGGGCCGACGCTCGCTCACGCTCTTGGCGATGGTCGCCGCGACGCTGCTGCTGGCCGTGTCGGCGCAGACCAACACGACCACGACTAACACGACCACGACCGCCACCCCGACCAACTCCACCTTGGCTCCGAGCACACTGTCCAAGTGCGAAATCTGCCGTGACCAAGGCAACTGCGCGCAGGCCTACGAATTGGGCCCAGGCCAGTTTTGCGGCGCATGGCTGAATTCGGCGAGCCAGCGCATGGCGTGCTGCTGCCCCGTGGGCCAGTGCTACGCCGGCACGTCCACCTACCAGTGTCTCTGCAAGAAGCCCTCGACCAAGACCGCGACCTCAACCACGACCAAGTCCAAGACGTGGTGGATCTGGGCGGGCCTCGGCGCGCTCCTCATCGGTGCGCTGATTGGCGGCGGCATCTACTACGCCATGAAGAAGAAGCGCGACAAGGACCACCACCACTCGGGCGGTGCAACCTACGTTGAGACGGCGGGCTACCCCGCCGGCGGCTACGCGCAGGGGTACCCGCAGCAGGGCTACGGCCAGCCCGGGTACGGCCAGCCTGGTTACGCACAGCCTGGATACGGACAGCCCGGTTACGGTCAGCCTGGTTATGGCCACGGCGGGTACGGCCACGGCGGTCACGGTCGAAGTGGCATGGGCGGTGGTGCCGTTGTTGCTGGTGCGGCCGGTGGCTTCCTCGGCGGCCTGATTGTCGGTGACATAATTGCGGACGCCGGTAACCATGGCGGCGGCTATGGTGGTGACTACAGCGGTGGTGGCGGTGGCGGCGGCGGTGACGTGTTTGCCGGCGACTTCTAAACAGCGAACAGGACGCGCAGTTAGCTTGATCAGAACCATGTACTCAACATGTAATCTATCCAATGGTAGCCTCATGGAAGTTCCTGAATACTAGTATGTGCTTCCAGATCCTTGCGGGCATTCAGTACTGATACTGCTATTCCATTCTAGTACTATGTACTCGCAGGGAACCGCTCGCTTGGTGTGATCCACTTTGTTCTGACCTACTAGTATACATCGAAGCATCTCCCATTGACAAAGTGATGCGAGGCCTATGACTCCAATGCTTTCAATCAATGGGACACATGGATACCACCATCGTGCTTTCCCAGTCTGGATGCCACGTGCGCCTGCGCGAGGCGACTGCATGGACAAAGTAATTCGAAACTTGGTGGCAATACTATGTACAGTTGGGTTTCGGGGTTTTCATTTCTATCGGGTATTGATATGCCTCGTACTTTGGTGTTACTTGTCCTGAGAGAGAGGGACTCGTTGGCTTCCAATGGTCAACGATCTCTCCGACTTGTTTGCTGTCTTTGCTTACGCCGTCTTGGCCTTGGTTGGCTCGCTTGTGAGCACGTACACGAGCGCCGACCGCAGCGGCGCCTTCCAGTACTTGTCCAGCGCGTACCAGACCACGGCAAAGTAGAGCACTGTGGCTTCGAACTGGCGTTCCGCCTGTGTGGAAAAGTGGTTGGCCACAAACGCCAACAGCCCGACAAATCCACCGGTCGCGAGCATTTGCACAAACGACCAGACCAATGGCAGCGACAGTGCGATCACGCGGCGCGACGCATGGTAGTGCGAAATGTACCGCAGCACGAGTCCGCTCGCAAAGAGATTGCACGTGCAGATTAATACAAACGCGACGGGGTGCGCGCCCTGGTCTTCCTGCCACTTGAGCACGAGCGTCGATGTCGTCGCGGCCTTGAGCCAGCTCACGAGGAACCCGCCGACAAACTGAATCACGGGCGTCGGCACCTTCAGAATACCGATCGCGATTTCGACCATGACGTAAATGGGCACGACGAGCTCGATGGTCTTGACGTACGCCGGCGGCTGGTTGATGAGCGGCTGGATCACGGTCGTGCCGGCGCAATTCGCGAGAATGACGACCGCGAGCGCCTTGCAATGGGCATACGCGAGCAGCTTGAGCGTCGTGGGCTTGGTTGGCGAGTGGTACACGTGGTGCAGTTGGCTGCGGCTCGCGAGGCACACGAGTGCAATGAACGCGCGCCGGAACGCGAGCATGAGAGGCTTGGAGCGGATGTATTCCGGCGCCGTCGTGAACCCGTAGGCCACCGCAGCGTACGCGATGCCCGTGATGATGAACAGCGGAAGCCACGCGCTCACGAACGCACGCCACAGCGACGGAGACGAGTCGGCATCGCTCGTGGGCGTGGCGCGGCGCTTGGCACGCACGTACGCATTGGGGCGGGCGACAGCGTTGGCGTCATCATTGGTGGTGGTGGTGGGCGCTTGCTTGCGCCGCGGCGCCGCCGCAGCGACCGCCGAGCGACGCGGCTTGGTGCCCATTTCCGTTCGCGGGTGTATCTGATACGATACGTTATGCGCGACGAGATCTGAATTGCTGTCGTCCCATTGCAATTCAGGTGGGTGACATTCCCTACGATTGGTCAAAATGAGTTGCATTTTCTTGATGAGGTTAACGTAGTTTTGACCAATCAAGGACGTTATGAAAATTGGAATTCTTCGCGCCAAAGTCCAAAACCAAACCAAAATGCCCGACACTATAGACGGCGGCGGCAACGACTCTCTCTCTCTCTCTATGGGCATCTCCTGGCGACCGTGAGCTGTGAGGAAGCGGAGGCGTCAGCTCAGGTCTAGACGTGAGAGCTGCGCGCGGCTCTGTGCGCGAGTGCGATACCACAGCGCGACGGAACGCTCGAGAAGGATGAAAAGTAAGGGACACTAGGGGCAGTCACTCGCCTTCATGTTGGATCTCTTCGCCATCCCGTTCTGCTACTGTACCAGTAGTCACCGTTGGCCGACACGTCGGGTGTCAATGATCCGCCGCTGCCCCCAATGCTTTCTCCTCAGTCGCGTGTAAGCTCTGACGCTCATCGCTTCTCACCATGTCCGACGTCGTGAGTCTGAAGTCCGAAGCGACAGCACGGAACAACATGCGCACATCGTCCACCGTCGACACCTTTACGCCTCCACGCAGAATGCTTCTGCCTGGCTGCTCGCGCGGCGCCATCGTCAAGACCCGTGTCCAGGGCGGCGTACGAATCTCCGTGGGCGGACTCACGTGGGAAACACGTCAACAAAATCCAGCTCACTCCGCACCACGATCACGGCCCAGTGATGCCAACGTTTGTGCAGCCGACTCTTTGCAAGTACCCAAACGTGATACCGACGACGGTGTGACCACGGCCTTTGGATCGTCAAAATTGGTCAGTCGTTTGGCAAGCAGCTCGTGCGTGGAAAGGGAACTGCGTTCAAGGTACAAGAAAACACTCAACTTTCAAATCCTACAAGACAGCGACCACCAAGAAAAGGCGTCCAGCAGGAGCAAAAGACTGTGGACGCCAGCGCGCACGGTGGGAGCGACGACGCGTCCTCTACTCGGTGTCTACGTGACTGAGTTCAACGGGCCCATTTGGCGAGACGCGTCCAAGCCGCACGAACATCCCCCATGACAGGAGCGAGGATTTCGCTCCGTGTGACGCACCGCGATCGCGCTGGTCAGTCATTTGAAGATTACGGACGACGCGTCGTTCTGTGGAGGCTCGCGTCTAATGGTTCACGAGCGTGAATTCCGCGCTAACGAAATGTTTCGCCATCAAGCCGACCAGCAGCTCGAGTCCCAGCAGCAAATACCTTGTTTTCCGGATACGTGACTCGATCACCGCGACCAACCAGACGCTCATGCAGTCTTCTCGGCGCTAGACGCCGACGGCATTGTCGGCATTTGTCGGCATTGTCAAGTTCAGAGGCGGGGCACAAAGGGCAAGAGTGAAGAAACTCGTTCAGCAATATGGACATGATCACATGCCGGGTCGCTCGTGTATGCGGGCGGATTCCACGGCCACGCACGGCTACGGGTGACCACTCCACCATGGCGGCAACCGATCAGCATAAGCAGCATACACCCACCGCAAGGAGGCGCACGCACAGTGTGTCGTGGGGATACACCCTGTGAACATCTGTGCACGTGGAGCTGCATGCTGCCGCAGCACCAACGCTGGCCAGGCTTGCCGACATTTTGAGTTGGCAGGAGATCACCCCCGAGTCTACTGCGAACCGGCCAAGGGTCTTACGTTACGTGTCGCCAGAAAAATTGCTGCCGCTCAGGCGGAACACAAACGAGATGAATGGGGACGATGGGGAGGACATCAACGAGCACGAATCCGAGAGCGGTGCCGAGATTCAGCGAGGTTGTACAGTAGGAGATCCAGTCCCCGTGCAGCCGCTTCCGAAGCAACTCCGAAGACTCAGTCTGGGTTGTGGTTACGGGTACGAATCGATCCACATTGCGGAATTTTATGAGTAGCTGCTTATGGTGGTCATTTGCTTAGTGCGAAGACGAAGGCGGCGACACCGGGGCTCGCTGCGATTGTGTTTATCACCTGCGAAGTCGAGGACACGTGCATGAGGCGGAAATCCATGATATTTGAAGAACGTGGAATGATCGACCGAGTTGGCGACGGCGAGCGGTGTTGGGTGTAAGGTACGTGCGCTTGTTTGGCCAATTTGAGACCACTAGTACCACTGACCCTCATTCGGCGTTGTCTTTTGCAAGATGTTCGTCTGAGCGAGACGTAAGTTATCCTTACTCATATGGATCTAGGATGATAACGACCCTGGAAGCTCTCAGCAAGACCGGGGTGGTGTGTTTGCGACTCGGTCTCTTCAGAAAGTCACGGCTGGCCGAATGACGACGCACGAATGCTCGACGGGACTCGCTGGTGGCCATCGATTGACAAGCTCGCCGTTTTCATCTCGCTGTCACACCACTCAGCGATCCGCCGACGCACACGAACACAAGCTCCATTAACTGCTCCAGCCGGATCTGTCTTATCGCCGCCATGTGAAGCACCGTCGTGGAATTGCGTCCCGAGGTCGACTTCAAGACGCGCGCGATCGGCCACGACCTGGTCAAAGGCGTCCAGACGCTTCGTGCCGGACAGCAAGCGACGCAGCCCACACTCGAGAAGCAGCTCACGGGGTATACCGACGCTGTATCGCGATTTGCTCGTGTTGACGAGTGCGATGCTCGTGGCGGCGGAACTTGCTTCGAAATCGAATGCTTCATTGAGATCGAATGGCACCCCTCGACATCAGCTTGAGTCTTCTCCTCTCGGTCGGTGCCACGTTCGAAAGCGAGTGTCGAAATGATGGACAACGATAGTGGCGCCCTCGTTCCGTGCTCATCGACCAGCTCCATCAATTCCGACTCGTACTGACCAAGCTCAAGAAGCAGGGCCGACAAGGCTGCCTCGACGATCATCCCCACCATGGGCGGGGAATCGAGCAGCAGCGCCGCCACCAGCAGCTGCAGAAGCTTTGAGGACCATCTCGTTGCTGACCTGTACCAATCAGTTGCGAATGCTCGAGGAGATTCTCGTGGCGCACAGCCGTCTCAACGCCAGATAACCACGATGCGTCCAATGGCGAGTCGGCGCTCATTTGTCGCCCATGTAAAAGATCTCGTGATCCAGTTCCGCGCCGTCTTCTTCTTGCTTGTTTTGCACGCGCAACTGGTCGAGCCAACAGTTTCAAAAAGCTGCAAACGGCACACACGTCTATGAAGACCCAGGTCACTTCCCACGCGTGCACGCTGAGTGAGTTCGCAAATGTGGTAGCCGTCGTGAAAATGATGATGCACGGCCGTCTCGACGCGTTCATGGACATGAGCTTTTCGTTTGCAAAATACGTCGACGTCAAGAAATCGAGCCAGCAAAATGCTCGACGCCAACGACGAGCTCCGCGACAATGTGGTCAAGCAAGTCGACTCGACCAATGTCGACGCCATCAAGAGAGACGCGGTAATCGAGCGAAAACTCTCGCAGCTTGCGGGACGTGTCACCAAGAAACTCGACAAGAACTAAATGCTGTGGACGCACGAAGTGCTGGAGCGCCAGCTGCAGAACGTCGCAAAGGGTGCCTTGGGCGAGCAGGATCTCGTCGACATTCAGTGCTCACTGCGAGCCAAAATGGACAAGACCCAGTTCCAGACGTTTGCTGCTGCAGTAGCACGAACAACTCACCCAGCAGTACGCGGCGCAGAGTGACGAGCGACTGGATCTGCGACGAGATGGCGGCTGCGGCCTCGGGTTTGAAGACGACGCTCTCGCACGAGATGGAAGCGCAGACTGTTGCGGTCATCCATTCGATTGCGAATGAGCACCTCACGATGGTCGAGACCACGCTCACGCAGCAGACGCTCGAGGCATCGAACCACGCCTATCTTCACGCGCAGCAAAGCAAGGGGTGTCCCAGGGCAAGTTGGAGATGCCGGAAAAAAATTTCGAGTTTCTCTTCAAGATCAACATGGAGATCAAGGATCGGGGCAAGCAGAACCAGACGTTGGACGACATCTAGCGCTTCTGGCCAAGTCGGTCGGGTCCGACGAGATTGACGACGACGATGCGACGGCGACACGGCTCGCGCGGCGGACAGGTCGGGTCAACAGAAATACCCAGTCGCAGCGGAAGCGATTGCCACACCCGACGGAGACGCCAATGGAAGAGAATGCAGAAGCAGTCGCCGACGAACCATCGCAGGAGGATCCCCACCTGGAACTGCAGGAGGAGGAGGAGGTGGCTCCCATTGTTGAAGCGACCCCTGGCGTTAAAGCAGAACCCGCTGAGGACGTGGCTTCAGCAAAAGAATCTCCATCGTTGAGTGAGGAACTGCCTCACGTCGACGAGCTTGTGGTGGTCGTGGAAGAACCGCACGAGTAGGAGCTGTCTTCAGTCACGCAGGAACAGCAACCGGAGGAGAACGGCATCTTCAAGTAGCGAGTCTGAGATCATGTCGCCAGAGTCGGAAACGCCCCCGCCTTCCGAACCGCCACAGGAAGTACCGACGTCGGAGTCTGCTCCACCCGGGGAAGAAACGGAATCGCCGCTCCTGTTGATTCCACCGATTGATTCAGATCCGTTGGCACCCATGCCGCCACCAGTGCTCGAGATTGTAGAGTCTCTGGTGCAAAGCCCCGCCGAGACCCTGAGAAATGTCGACTCGGAGGACGAGATGGAAGGCAAAAACAAATTCCATGGCGTCCCGCTGCTCCACAGGCACCCACAGGCGTTGTTGCAGCACATGCCGACAGCGTCCAGCCTCTCGACGGTCGCATACCGTACGTGGGGCTTCTTCCTTGCTCTCGATATCTTGCTTGGCGTTGGTGTCAACTGGTTTCTCTGTGTCTCTGTCGCCAGTCCGCTTGCGCCGTCAAGAACGAGCCGCCCAACGCGTGGGTTCACGACACGAACTGTCCATACCCGACCGCCGCCGCGTGTGCCCCTTTCGCGAGACGAGACCAAAGCGGATTGGATGCGCATCTTCAACAAGATTGTCCAGCTCAAGCGACTCCAGTCCATCAACGGCACGAGCCCCGAGCGCATCTTCATTTCGCAAGCAGGACCTGTCGATGGGGGCGTCGGGCGATTTGGAAGACACGATCGAGCTGCTCGAGGCGACGTTCCAAGGCACGGGGCTGTCCGTGCAAGCGCCCCCGCTCTAAGACGCGACATCCTGGATCTTCCCCTGTCATCTTTTGAGGCGAGCCGCGTTCCCCTGGTGTTTGGGGGATGCGTTATGAGACGCACCCAATGTACTCTTCCGTCACGTGCGGAATCGAAGATCGTGCCACCGGCACTCGCGGCGGCTGTGCTCCACGTGCTCGAAATGAAGGACGGGTTCACGATGGGTGAATCAGGGGGTATCCACAGTCTCCAGAAACGGTGAACCGTCGTACCGAATCGACAGCACCAGAAGGCGACGGCGTGTGGATGGTGCGTGCGCTTGTTATGGTATGTTGGATCACCCGCATTGCTAACGCTCCTATTATTTTGCAGTTTGATTTCAAGAACAAGACGTGGCTACCCGTGACCCTCTGAGAGCTCAGATGAGGACAGTGGCGGTCGAATATCGACCCGATGAACGCAGAATACCACAGTGATGGCGGGCGATGGGCGAAGAATGCGCAGCGGTCGTCGCTGCAGACGTTCGTATCATTCTGGTGGAGGGTGGTACAGACTTGCAAGCAATGATGAAGGTGCGTTGGTGTGCCCTGGATGCAATGGTTGGTCAAGGTTTTCTTGCGACATCGCACTCACACGGACTGTTATTTTTGCTGTATCGCTAGACTTCCAGAACGACTTCCAATTTGGGAGGCGCACAAGGCAAGCTTGACGCTGTGCGGAGTTCACTCGACCGAGCCGTTGATATCCAAGCCTTGGGTTATGTACACGGTTGTCCTGGTCATGGTGTGATATATCTATCAGTGCAAAGTGCTCACATTTGATGTTGTTGGACTCAGAATGGCGGCCGAATCTAGCTGATGGAGCGTAGTGCGTATGTCAAAGGTGCAGTGACCATTTTGTTGTGCCTGAAGAATGTGTGGTTGCTGCTAATGAGGACTTTTTGCGGTATGATAGATAGGCGAGCTCCCGATCCATCGAGCAGCGTTGACTGGAAGATTGGAAGTGGTCGCATTCTTGCTGGACCACGATGCTGAAGTGGAGGCAATGGATGAGGTGAGCGCTGTGCTGCCTTCATTCGTACCCTTTTTTTCGCGGGCAGTTAACGATTTTTTTGTCTAATCACGTTTTGTGCCATAAAATCAGGACCGATTTCACGGCTCTACCTGTCGCCGCCAATGGTGGGGACCTCAGTACCATGGCTCTACTGGAAGACGCAGTCAGATTGGGACACAGCGAAAGCTCGACTCGCGCTTCCGAAATGCCGTGAACACCGCCTGACATGCTGTGGTACGTGAACAAGTCGCGGAAGAAAGCCATTCTTTCCGTTCCAGCATCGTCAAATGACGTCAACGATCGACGCCAAGCTGGAAGTGCTTCGTAAGGTCACGATTTGCTGCCGGCGCTTTGGTCGCTACAGCTACTTCTGAAGAGCAAAACGTCAAGGTGCGAGTTCTGCGCGATCTTTCTGAGCTACAGGACCACACACTCATGGAGATCAACACCGGTCACCTGATAGTGGCGATATGCGGCGTTGAATTCAAGGTGAGCTATTCATGTTCTCACAGAGGGAGTTGAGATTGTCGCCCACTGATGAAGTATCGTATCTGTAATGTCCAGACTGACTTATCTGTGATCAAGGCCGCCAAGTCTGGTACGTTGAATATACAAGGCCACTGGCTTTGGCTCCGGATCTCACACTTGTTTGGGATGCGGACTGGTAGGTCTCGGTCGGAAAATCGACCTCCCACTGCATATCCGCGACCTCATTGCACGTCTCCTAGTGGATGCCAGCGCAATATTCGACTTTATAACGGCCAAACGCTCGTCCGGTGCCGCAGCGACGACGATCGTCAACGACAGCTCGGACGCGGTCATCATCTCGGTCCCTAAGAATCTCGAGTGCGTGGTCACTCGCGAGGGCGAGCTTGTTTGGAGCCACGATCACAAGAGCACGATGCTTGGCGGCAAGCTCACACGCCTCGATTCGACACCGCCCGAGTCGACCGATTTGCTGGAACCAGTGCCAGCATCTTCATCAATAACGCAACCGCTGACCGCCACAGCCGGCAAAAGCAGCTCGACATTGACGCTCAGTCTCTGCGTCGACTCTGCGGCTGGTTTTGCCGATTGGGATTGGCACAAGTTGCACTACAAGGGGCAGCTCTTTCATGGCGAGAAGAGCAACATGGGGATTGTGACTGGCGCGACCGTCAAGAGCACCCACAGCTCCATGTCGTCTGCGCGGCGACAAGAATCGATGCGGTGGAGTCGTGCAATAGATCGTGGGCCAAGTGAACCGACCAGCCGCATCGGCTGGACCAAGTGAGTTTCTATTTGCGTGCGATGCGTGAGGATGGCCGATATGATCTGTTCATCAACGACGTTTCCAACTGTAGATCCATTAGTGAAGGTCAGTTTGTGTGCTGAATGGTGGCGTCTGGACCCCGCGGTGTGCTCGCTTCGACACCGACACCATGTACTCTACTCGGCGAAGGGTGAAAAGAAGCGCGTTCTAAAGCACGTCGCTGAGCCCCGCTTGTAAGGCGAAGGCCCGACCTGGTATTCATCCACGGGTTCAAGAAGGTGGTACGAAGAAGAGCGACGCTCCCTGGTCAAATGCTGACTAAGTCCCCGAATTCAATCGGACATGGCGGCCACTCGTAGGCTCACTGAGTTCACCTGCCGCCCGCAAGCTCGACTCGGTCATGCCACGGTCATGCGCGCGATCGTCACTGTGGCCGAGCTCGAGTTTCCCCAGCGTGGACGATCGTGCTTGAACGGGCGGTGAACGATGCGATGCTCGGGAATTTACCCCAGGGGAATGCTGGCGTCCAACCCCACGTGTGCCCCAGCCCTATTATCAAGCCGACTACGCGTCCTCGAGCACGGAGACTACCCGACGCACGTGCTGATTCGTTGGCGAGCTCGTGCGGCGCGACCAGTACAGGTGGGTCTGAGTTGCTCTATTGGAGTGCGCGTCGTGGCCGTTGGCTGATCCTACCATCTTCGTGTCCGTGTACTTCAGGAGCAGCAGCGAACTGGACTATATTTTCCAAAAGCGAGGTCGAAGACGGCGATGGGGACGCCGGCACTCGCAGAGACTGTGGTCCACGTGCGCGATCATCGAGAATTGATGCGCGAGGCGGAAAGCACGGCATGTACCAATATGGATCAAGGCAATGCGGTTTTGACTCCGCAGAAAGCGGTGCGCCACGAATGCCCAACCAGAGCACGAACGTGATTTCAACCATGAGAAGAGGAAGATTTCTGGCCAGCCACGCGTGCCCATTCCAAGAGCACTGCCAAATTCTGTTCCGACACAGAAAGTAGCGGACAGACCGCTGGCCGTGCAATGACAATATCATGAGTTTCAGGGTTGATGGCTCACCACCACCACAAGACCCTCTAATGGTCGGTAGCAGAATTCACTCAAGCCCCCCGCAATGAACGACAGCGGGTCCGATCGACGCCAAGATTTAGATAACTGTACGCGATCCTTGCTGACAAACGACAGCGGGTTTGGTTAGGTGCGTGCGCTGGCGTTGGCATGCTTTGAAATCATTCCTATCGCTAACGCTCGTATTGTCTTGCTTCTTGATAGATAAAATAGTTCCCCAGCACGAATCGTCCCTGGAATTGCTCCGATTGATCTCGGACGATGACCACTGTGGGGAAACTCTCGGATCAAGACATGGACGATATTAGAGCGAGCAGGTCTCACTGCAACGACGGATCATTCATGATCCGTTGTTAAAAACTGAGGAGAGGAAGACCTTTTGAAGCTCGTCGTCTTGTTCCAGAGACGATCATTTTCGATGCGCAAACCACCAATTTCAGTTCCAACAAGGCGTGCAGCAGGTTCGCTCGGCAATATGACTGCCGTACATCTCCAGTCTCCTTCTACATTAGAACCGACCGTCCAGCCGGCAAGAAGCGTTGTGGCGACTGGGCCAATGCCGTTTACTTACTACCATATTCCTTGGCGGCGAAGAAAAGCGCGACTCCGAGCATGTCGACAAGCCCAAGTGATCGAGATGCAGCCGCACACACCATGACTCCAGTCGAAGAAAACTACGAGAAGCATAACAGCCTCATCTCCAAGCCGTAGCAGATCTCGCCGCGACCAAACCGGTGGCTTAGAGCCAAGCACGAGCGACCAAAGCTGGCATGTCGCTCAACGTCCAAGCGCGTGTGGCGAGTACTTGGGAGTAGCAGTCGCAAGTAACTAGACGGCCTCGACACCGCAAGACGCTGCAGAATGACCGCACGTGCCCTCGGGTCACCGAGACGATCTCGCACTGATTATTCAGGACACTGCACCTCACTTCACCCCTTCGGACGAGCCACGGGTCCGCTAAGGAGAGTTTATCGACGGTCCGTAAGTCGTGGCAAATCTCCTTTGGGTCTCGCAAGGGTACGTAGAGAGTCCAATAAAAGAGAGAGAAGCACGCCGCTGGACGCTGTGGTCCCGCTACACGAGCCGTCGAACAAGCCAAAAAACGGAACCACAACCATCGCCACCCGAGTACCAGCCACGTGACTGTCACTATGCAAGACAGCACGCCATCACGAGCGACTTGAAGATCTCTAGGTTTGACGGTTTGATCGTACGGAGGACGTTTCATGGAGGGGAGCAAGGGATGGCGTTAGGGACGGTGAAGCACACCAAGGATTTGCGATACGCGGCGGACGCTTTTGCATTCCGTTTGGAGATGCTATCGTCCTCGAAGAAAGTACGTCGGATTGTGTGCATGGTAGCATCGGCTTGTCGCAACTCAATCATTTCTCGCGGCCAAGCGAGATTATTAGTCGCCGCGGGCACGCAAAGACGACGAGCTTCCTACTGATGCCTGATGCCCCCCCTTTTTCCAGGCTGCAGTCGATCGGTCGTGGGCTTGGCTCTACGTTCTCTATTGCAACGGATCTGCTTGATCACGTGAAGATGGGGATCAGCGCGAAAAGAAACCAGCTACACTTTAATCGCGGCGTGTGCGACATGAGCTATATGGATACCGATCTTTTTTTAATCCGTTTGTGTACGGTACGGTAAGGTACTGTGTTTTGGGTGTCGTAAGATACGGTCGCCTTCAACTTGGCTCATCATCTTCGTCTTCGCTGGCAAGCCGGTCTCTATTACCACTGGTACAGTGTTACTGTATTATAGTTGTGCACAGTGTCGTATTATAGTCCTCGTTGTTCGAGCGCTACAGAGTACCAAGAGATTACATCACGGCTCCACTCTGAGTGACGCGCATTGCATTCTTGGCTATGGTCATCACCATCTACCTTTTCGGCCGTGGACGTGGCCGCTCAGACGACGACCACGTCGTTGGTTTGATTCTCAAACTTCAACGTCCAGACAGAAACCCGTTGGTATGCTACGGTTGTGTTACCGCCGAATGGCATCTTTCCTGATTTTAATCAAGACCGCCTTGTTGTGGTGGGCTATCGGCCATAGTATGGCAATTTACTACTGTAAGTTATGGCCTATACAGTAGTAAATTGTTAGAAGGGGCGACACGAGGCCGATTCTGTACTGTATCCCTTACCGGTAGTTAGGACGGTTCGCTGCAGATCCGGTTGGATCTTTGTGGAACTGGGACACACCACTACTGTACATGCACTAGCACTGGACTGCGCTGGTTTTGCTTCTTTTCCTACTGGTCTGTGATGGGCCACGGCCAGTGGCCAGTGTGAATGAAAAAAAGATGAAATAGCTCCACTGGTTAAGCACCGGATCCGGATGGATTGCTGCTGTTCCACGTGGTGTGGGAGTGAACACTGATGTGTGGATGGAATATGCGACGCGGTCAAGCGCGGCCCTTATTACACACTGTCCCCTGGCAAAGTGATCTCCAGTACGATGAGTCCGATGCGCTGTATCTGGGGACAGAGTTTCATACAGAGGTACAGTACACGGTACACACTGGCAGCACCAGGGGACCATGCCATTATGGAGTGTACAGTACCGGGCGACAGGACGCTGGGCTGCGACAATCTAGCCGATCGCAAGTAAGAAGTGTTCTCATTCTTCTCTGCCAGAATGCGGGGAGTGAGATAAAGTCACAGTCAATACCAGTGCATACACAGCAGCATCCCGGGTTGATATTCCCAGAATGAGACACGCCGTAATACGTCCGGTCAACAGCGCTCGTCGATCGCGACGAGCCACACAGATGAGTTCATAACCCAATCAGATTGGGGCAATTGGACGGCGGTATGCGTTCTTGCAGGTACTGAGATGACCAGTTTAATCCTGGAGTGCATTAGATCTTGTGGATCGGATATGCGTTATGAGAGGCTTGAGACGGGACCCCCTGTACAACCACACCAACTGGCGTTCTCTGCCAATCCCCAGAGACGTGCTCTTGAGAAAGTTCTGCTCCCCGTAGCGACCGTAGTGATCTCCCCTCTTGTTCTCCGTTCTCGAAATCGCTAGTGCCTCCATCCTCATTCTTCATTTCGACCTACAGCACTCCAGTCACCCCACCCTCAACTCTCCCAATCCTATCGAGACGCAATGGCTCCACGACGGGTCTTCTTGGGCCTGCTGGTGCTCGTGCTCACGGTCTTTACCGCGAGCGTCTCTGCCCAGGGCACCACGACCACCGTCACGACGACAACCACCAACTCCACAGCGGCTCCCTCCTTCTGTGAGCTCTGCCGGGACAAGGGCAACTGTGCGCAAGCCTACAAGGGAGCGCCGGGCATTTTCTGTGGCGCGTGGCTGAATGCTGCCAGCCAGCGCATGGCGTGCTGCTGTCCGTCGAATGGCCAGTGTGCCAAGACGCCGTCCAATTACGAGTGCATGTGTCAAGGCGGCTCGGGCGGTGGTGCGTCCAAGCCGACGACCAAGGCACCGGCCAAGCAAGAGTCGTCGTCCAAGAAGATGATTTTGATTTTGGTCATTGTCATTATCCTGGCGATTATCGCGGTCGGACTCTACTTTTACTGCGCGCGCAGTAACGAGGACGACCACGAGACAGTCATTGTGCAGCAGCAGCCCGTGTACAGCGGCCAGCCCGGGTACAATAATTACCAGGGTGGCGGTCACAGCGGTGGCGCGGTCGCGGCCGCTGCGGTCGGTGGTGCGGCCGTCGGGCTCGTCGGTGGCATGGTGATTGGCGAAATGATTGCCGACGCGGGCCACAGCGACGGTTATGGTGGCGGCGGCGGCGACTATGGCGGTGGTGGCGGCGGCGGCGGCGGCGGCGATGTGTTTGCCGGCGACTTTTAGACGTTTTCGCCCATATATTGTGTTTTTGGCATTGAAATAAACAGTGCGAGACTCCCAAGATACTCTTACAATCAATCACCAAAAGCCATTCCACGGATGTGAATCCCTCTCAGCAATGGTAGTAATATATAATTAGTCTCTTAGATGCCTAGAAGACGGGTAGGTGTCTTACTGTAGGGTGTATAGTCGAATGTGGTGGAGTGCGTTATCAGGGATGGTTTTCAACAACCAGTGGCTGAGGTTCAAATCGTCTGGGCGACCGCGAAAGCAACCGACGCCACCTTAACAAGATCCCGACCATACCACCAAGAGAACGATTCATCCCTTGCCGCACAGAGTCTTTGACGCCAACGAGATCAGAGTTTGAATTGCGGAACCGTTCTAACTGCCACATTGCGATGGCTGGTGCTGTCAGTACGAGACTACTACGGTAGTCCAGGCGTGGACGTACAGTACTATAGCAATCGGAGTCGTCCACTCTCCTTGTCTCAACTACTAGTACGCTCTGCTGTATGGTCCAGCCTACGCTCCAGGGACTCCATTGCTCGAAGCCGTCGGAACTCTGTACGTAATGGCTTCCAAGTGGCTTCCAAGTGGCTAGAGTTCAGATGGAAGGGAGACATGCTTGTGCGACATGCGCGATCCTTTCCCCATTGTCGATGATGCGACTCCATATCAGATATCGGAGGTAGTCAAGCCACACAACGTCATTCAATAGACAGGCCGCGCGGGATGCCGGTATTATCTTTCACAGGTAGAGGGCACCCTCAACTCATCGCCCATCTCAACTGCCAAGCCTTTCCCCGTCTTTCTTTAACTGTCTCAATACTGACCGCCAGCTTTCCACCCCCAGACCAACTGACGGACTAACTCCCTATTCTTCCATTCCTCCATTCCTCCAATTCCCATTCACCCAGCAACCCCTCACACCAACCACCAACCACCAACTCTTCATCATGGCCCCTCACTGGACGCGCTCGGTATTCTTGGCCCTCGTGCTAACGGCCTTACTGGCACAGCACGTCGCTGCGCAGGCCTCGACGACCACGACCACAATCACCGTCACCAACACGACAGCGGCGCCACCGTCGTTCTGTGAGCTCTGCCGCGACAAGGGCAACTGCGCGCAGGCCTACAAGGGATCGCCCGGTATCTTTTGCGGTGCGTGGCTGAATGGCGCGAGCCAGCGCATGGCGTGCTGCTGCCCGTCGAACGGTCAGTGCGCCAAGACGCCGTCCAACTACGAGTGCTTGTGCCAGAGCGGCCCGACCACCAAGCCGGCCAAGTCGGCGGCCGCGTCGAACGGCGTGGCGTTCGCCACGGCTGCTGCTGCGGTCGTGTTTGCGGCTGCCAACGTCTAGTAGCAATAGTATGGACGCTTCTTCGTTCATTTCCATTCTCTAATAACACCAATGAAGCGAGTATTTTTGCCATAGTATTACGTATTGATACTGCTCTTTGATTCGAATACAATGCTACGAACAGTACGAGTGCCTAGCATCTTCATCCAGCAGAGTAGCAGGCAGTGCGGTTCAAACAATCGCTTTCTTCTTCAAGTTGAAGTCGATGATTCTGTACTACCTTAGTACTACCGGTACTGAGCGGTCGGACATCCAGTTTCGAATCAAACGTTGGCTCTCCTCCCGCTGCGACACACTGGACTTGCGTGCGAATCTCTC